>DF239869.1:82740-163877 GCA_000507305.1 Breviolum minutum Mf 1.05b.01
ATGTTCTTCTGCATTATATATTTTCCCTTTTGAAACTTCCGCCACCGCCTCGTGCGGCTATACTGGTAATTACTGTAATACGCACACCCTGCGCCTTACAACATATTTTCAGCTCTTTGTTGGTTACGGGCTCTCCTTGTTGCCACCTAGCGGTTAGTGGGTTGTTGTCTTTCGCAGTTGATTTCTGGCTCAGGGCCATCCAGGAAACAAATACATCGGATCTTGCAGCACTTACGTAGTTATATTTTGCAATATTTTGAAAGCTTGTATTGTGTCAATTAAACACGCGCATGTGACATCTCATAAACCTGGTTGCGAAGGAACCTTCCAAAACATGTTCCGACCACCCAACCATTTTCTCTCGATCTTGTGGCAGTTGCGGTAATGGTTTCATGAAGTTCTAGGCTGTTTTCAAGGAAAACTGACTTTGCTGCGTGATGGCCGGGAACCGATTTCAAAGGATAAATCAGGGACTTTCCACAATAGAATGCACACAATTAGAAGAACTTTTGCCAGCTCCTTTTCGCTACACTTTTTGTGCGTAATTTTTGCAGTGGTTTTTTGCATATTTTTTGTACATGTTTTTGGTGTGTCTTTTGCTTGTCTGAAATTAAATCATTATCTCTTCAAGATATCATTTTCTGTGGGGCTACGGGTAAAAACTAGACAAGGCCCAGAAACAACTTGACCTGGCAGAAACAGGCATGTGCAAGGCTAAGGAATCAAAAAAAACATAAAATCAGAAAAAAAATCAAAAAAAACTATCTCCAGAACTCCCATGGCTGCGGCAACAATCCCATCCGCTTTTCTTTTGCACTGGCGCGGCACTCGTCCGACTACTACTACTAACTAAGACTAGGACTACGACTACGACTACGACTACGACTACGACTACTACTACTACTACTGCTACTACTACTACTACTACCACTACTACTACTACTACTANTCCTTGCTTCCTTGCTTCCTTGCTTCCTTGCTTCCTTGCTTCCTTGCTTCCTTGCTTCCTTGCTTCCTTGCTTCCTTGCTTCCTTGCTTCCTTGCTTCCTTGCTTCCTTGCTTCCTTGCTTCCTTGCTTCCTTGCTTCCTTGCTTCCTTGCTTCCTTGCTTCCTTGCTTCCTTGCTTCCTTGCTTCCTTGCTTCCTTGCTTCCTTGCTTCCTTGCTTCCTTGCTTCCTTGCTTCCTTGCTTCCTTGCTTCCTTGCTTCCTTGCTTCCTTGCTTCCTTGCTTCCTTGCTTCCTTGCTTCCTTGCTTCCTTGCTTCCTTGCTTCCTTGCTTCCTTGCTTCCTTGCTTCCTTGCTTCCTTGCTTCCTTGCTTCCTTGCTTCCTTGCTTCCTTGCTTCCTTGCTTCCTTGCTTCCTTGCTTCCTTGCTTCCTTGCTTCCTTGCTTCCTTGCTTCCTTGCTTCCTTGCTTCCTTGCTTCCTTGCTTCCTTGCTTCCTTGCTTCCTTGCTTCCTTGCTTCCTTGCTTCCTTGCTTCCTTGCTTCCTTGCTTCCTTGCTTCCTTGCTTCCTTGCTTCCTTGCTTCCTTGCTTCCTTGCTTCCTTGCTTCCTTGCTTCCTTGCTTCCTTGCTTCCTTGCTTCCTTGCTTCCTTGCTTCCTTGCTTCCTTGCTTCCTTGCTTCCTTGCTTCCTTGCTTCCTTGCTTCCTTGCTTCCTTGCTTCCTTGCTTCCTTGCTTCCTTGCTTCCTTGCTTCCTTGCTTCCTTGCTTCCTTGCTTCCTTGCTTCCTTGCTTCCTTGCTTCCTTGCTTCCTTGCTTCCTTGCTTCCTTGCTTCCTTGCTTCCTTGCTTCCTTGCTTCCTTGCTTCCTTGCTTCCTTGCTTCCTTGCTTCCTTGCTTCCTTGCTTCCTTGCTTCCTTGCTTCCTTGCTTCCTTGCTTCCTTGCTTCCTTGCTTCCTTGCTTCCTTGCTTCCTTGCTTCCTTGCTTCCTTGCTTCCTTGCTTCCTTGCTTCCTTGCTTCCTTGCTTCCTTGCTTCCTTGCTTCCTTGCTTCCTTGCTTCCTTGCTTCCTTGCTTCCTTGCTTCCTTGCTTCCTTGCTTCCTTGCTTCCTTGCTTCCTTGCTTCCTTGCTTCCTTGCTTCCTTGCTTCCTTGCTTCCTTGCTTCCTTGCTTCCTTGCTTCCTTGCTTCCTTGCTTCCTTGCTTCCTTGCTTCCTTGCTTCCTTGCTTCCTTGCTTCCTTGCTTCCTTGCTTCCTTGCTTCCTTCCTTCCTTGCTTCCTTGCTTCCTTGCTTCCTTGCTTCCTTGCTTCCTTGCTTCCTTGCTTCCTTGCTTCCTGCCTTCCTTCCCCTTCCTTCGGCTTCCTTCCTTCCTTCCTTTTGGGATTTATTTGTTTTTGATCCGTTGTTTTTTGATGCCTCTCCCCATGTACAATAGGTCTACAGGCAAGTGCATCGTTTTGCAAAATTTCTGCAGTTCTTTCGCATATAGTCGAAGAAAGTTTAGAAGTCTAAAACTTCCGACAATATGGACAGTTGAAAAGCAAAGTAGAGAAGTCAAGTCAGCGGAAAGAAGATCAACAAGCGAGTAAGGTCACTAGAAAGAAAATCAACACGCGAGTAGAGTCACTACAAAGAAGATACACACGCGCCAAATGTTAATCGTTGTGTTTTTTCAATGGGTCGTGGTTCCTGAGTTCGAAAAGTAGGCTCGCTAAAGCGGCGGGTGGGGAGGTAGCTGTTCAGCAGAGAGATGTAAAATGGCACGCCGCTGTGGCGCGAAGCGCATTTTTAAGTGAAAATGTACAAAGCACCTCAGCTTCGGAGCCATTTTTGAAAGTCGGATCTGCAAAAAATTGCACACCGCTGTGGCGCGAAGCTCATTTTCAAGTCAACATGTAGTTGCAGCACTTTTCACTTACGCCAGTGTTTGTCACAAAATGTGAAACCTGATTCATTCACAAATTCTGAAAAGATACCAGTGTATTCGACTGGCCAAAAGAATGCACCAGCTAATGCTGGATAGGGGGCTTCAGCCAACACTGAAGAGTGAACTAATCTGCAAAGTAAGGATTGGAACTTACTTGCAAACCAATGGAGAAACTGCAAGGTAAGGACTGGAACTTACTTGCAAACCAATGGCGAAAATGAGGTTGAAGAGAAGCCCCTATCCGGCCAAACCCTTCGGAACTGAATCCAAGGGAAGGGCGGGACTGGGAGCAAGGAAACTACAGTGATACGGCCAGACGTTCCAACGTGCTTTTTCCACATGCCCCCTGATTCTCATGAGAACATGTAGTTGCAAAATGTGAAACCTGATTCATTCACAAATTCTGAAAAGATACCCGTGTATTCGACTGGCCAAAAGAATGCACCAGCTAATGCTGGATAGGGGGCTTCAGCCAACACTGAAGAGTGAACTAATCTGCAAAGTAAGGATTGGAACTTACTTGCAAACCAATGGCGAAAATGAGGTTGAAGAGAAGCCCCTATCCACGGATACCTTACTGGCACAGCCGTCAAGTTTTTTCACTGTGTTGCAGTTACTGGCAAGAAATGAGGCATAAGATTTTTGAACAGGAGTAAGTTCGAGCAAACTGACTGTACGAACTGTATCTTGGAGATATATACGAGCCGTGCTGGAACTACTCCAACGGCCACGCAGCAAAGTGCGTTCAAGGCTCCCGGAATATAAGAAATCAAAAGTAGCACCTCCACGTCTAAAAGAATAAATTGCCCAAAGGCATTTAAGTTCCAAGTGTTGTACCAACTGCCGAAACAACATTCGGAATTGAGCAGGCGTTCGTTGGATCAAGCAGGAATTTTTCACCAAGAATTTCAGGTACCTAAAATGGAGGTACTGAACCTTATAAGGCTATTTTGGCGGTGGGTTTTCCCTTACATAAGCCTTACATACAGTTTATATAGGTGAGTACCTCCATGTTAGGTACCTGAAATGTTTGGGGAATTTTTGGGATATACGGAGGCAGCCTTGCAGAGCCAAATGCTTGCAACTGCACTTTCTATGACAACCATTTCGGACGAATTTTTCCTACGACCTGTCTTTGTATCACGTAAACATACGACTGCAACATCACTAAAAAAGGAGATGTTTTTGATCAAGACGTGATAGAGCTCACCAGGTCGCAACATGACATCAAAAGCCAAAAGAAAGGCCGCTGCTTCACCAATCAGCCCAGTGGCAACACAAGCACCTGCCATCGCTTGACACAGCAACGGACTGATAGGAATGACCCTGGTGGGCGGCTCCAATTTTTGCCAAGCTTTAACCATTTTCCATGAACCCCTTAAGTGCCCACACAGGGACGGCATGAAATGTTGCAAACTAGCCAGCCCATCACTGGCTAAACTTTTGGGCTCACACCGTCTGAGAAAATGTATTCTAACCACACACAATAACAGCTGGGTCAACATTTTCCAAAGAGGAAGGCAACAACGCGGTTTCAATCCAAAACTGTGTCACGTGCAGCAAAGCTATTGCATATCGATGTTGTAACCCTTGAGAGACTAAGGATGACTGCAAAGTTAGTCCTTTGCGTTGTCTTTTCCTTTGTGCTTTTGCGGGGTCAATGCCCATCTGGAAGGAATATCTGAAGGGTTATCACTGGTGTGAATGTATCCAACGCAAAGGGTAATGCCTGACCCCAGCAACAATGCGTTCAATTTCTTCAGGCCTAATCGCAATCGAAATGAGCTATAGTGCGTCCTTTCGCTACGACAGAGGCCACAACTTGAGAGTCAACCAAATGAAGAATACATTTGCGATGACCGGAAACTTTTCGGAGGCGCCACTGGATAGCATTAATCACTGCATGCTGTGTGTTTCCATTTGTATCCGTGAACAATTCTCCATTTAAACATTGAAGCTTTGATACCAGCACGAGGGTAACTTTTGAACTTGAAGGGGATGCCAACATCTAATCTAACATCCGTACCTGCTCTATCACCCTGTCTCATAATTTCTTGGACCAAGGCTTGAGAACGGGAATCGGGAAGCGTAGACTTAGCAAACGTAGAACAAGAAGTCCACCCAGGGGGTGCATCATCAATCACTTTCTGAATTAAATACGCATGATCTCGCTCAAGCGGACGTTCAAAAAGGGAACTCAACATCGAATGCATCAGCATGACCGCCACATGCACATGAAAGGAATTTCCCAGCATGCACGAACCTAAGTTATATCGAACATCAGGGTGCATTTTTGGTGGCAACGCATTTGAAACATAACCTGGATCAAATCCCATAAGTTTTTCTTTTCCAAAAGTGATGGAAGACGTGGTTCATGCCCGGGTGCAACTAATAGCACTGCATCCTCATAGTGACATACCTGGAACCGATGACGATCTTGCCCCCACCTTGCAACAGCATGATTTGAAGCTTGGTCCAATCCAGCAGGAGCCAAAGGCGGGTTTGTCCTGGGAACAGCTCGTGTTTGAGTAGGCATCAACGTATTTGATGTACGTTGCCAGCCATCATCAACCCCGTGGTGAGGTGAACCTTTCACATCCGGGAAAATCCATTCAAAATAATCACCATGATCAACCAGCACTTCACTGGCTACTGGTGAGATCACCCATGATACCCAGAAGAGCCGTGGCCTTCTGCACCATGAGAGTTGGCTAGAGTCTACAAGGTAAGGTTTTAATCCCAGCGTTGTTGAAAATGTGTTTCTATGTTCCTTTGTCATGGAAAAAACGTTTTCAACCATCAGCTCAACTCGACATCGAAATCGCTTTTTGGCATGCTGAAAAATTTTTGGCATCTGAAAGAACAAGCTGGATCGGGGCCCATCCAACTCTTGGCATGGGCTACCACCCACCACCAAAACAAGATCAATTTTGAAATTTAGCCCAATATAAATTGCTTCCATTGTCTTGTCTGTAAAATCCAAAATGGAACCAACTTCCAAAACCCCCGGCCAACGCCGTCTCACCAAGCGTTTGCACTCCTTATCGACTTCAGACGAAACATATCCCACCACCTGGCAAGGCAATCGGCACAGAGCACACATTACGGCCCCAAAAGAGTTAAAATAAGGATACCACCAAAATCTTTGGTCCGACTGGCTGGTTGGGAGACATAGCACCAGCTGGACTGAAGGGCATCCTCCTATCTTGAGAGATATCAGACTGAAGGGAAGACAACATGTTTTCACCAAGAGTAGTTAGTTCACCACTGACGCACAGGCCACCACCTGCTTCAGAGGCATCACTACAACTGACCATACCATCAATTTCTGCCTTTCTATTGGCAAAGGCAAGACCGAGCATAGCTATGGAATGAAGGATGCATCGCAAAGTGGAGTTCTTTAGTGGTGCGCAAAAAGAAGGTTTGGTACGAGGCCAACAATTTTCCAACAAACTCATCAAAGGGCGGCGAAATTCAAAACAACGAACCCACCTGCCCAAACACATGAGCAGGCCTTTGTTGGAAATTCGCTCTTTTCCCAAAAGCCACAAACTGAAATAACAAACATCAAGCAGCTTATCAGAGGGTGCTGACACTGTACCTCTTATGCCGTCCACTTCACATCCCATTCGAACCACGACAGGCTGTCTCAACTGTTCCCTGCCTTTGGAGATGCCCACTCCCAGCTTGTCCGGCTAAGTTTCAACTGGAACAAGTTGAGGACAATCGAAATGATAGAATTGATACCACTCCAAAACCGTGTGATCAGAGCGCAGGGGTGATGCCTATCCCTACGCCACTCTAATGAAGGGTCATGACCAGCCAAAATTCCCAGTTGCCGGTGAAGATGCTGAAACAAAGAAACCGCTTGCAGCCACCCCATAGGAATCACTGCACTAGCTACATAAACCCATGAAGATTTACGACCCAGCATAGCTCCAGGCAATGGCCACTTGAACGCCATAAACTTTCTCCAAAACGGAGGGAGTTTCCAAGCGTAGAATGCTCCTTTTTGATCATCACTTGACCACAACAAAACATGCTCGGGTTTCATCACAATACTGCCCCAACCTGTTGACGGGGATAGAGTGTTGAGATCACCCTTTTGAAGGACCTGATATGAATTGGAGGGTACAAGGTTCATGATGAGTCTCGTGACCCTACTTTGTCCAGGAGCCGGCGCCCCCTTCTTTTCAACAGCAAAAGCGCCATTAAGAATTGGCTGCCCATCAACCTGGAAGATGTCTTCATAAGCAATCTCCGCTAAAATACCTAACTCCAAAAGTTTAAGACAAATACATACAAATACGGTGCCACTCTTGCTTCTCAGCATTAATCCTAACCGATGGAACCTTGTTAGGCCAATCCACCTGATTTTTCAAAGTGACTACTGGATCATTGAGCCAACGCCCAACCTCTTCATCAACGACATCGCTGGCATGCAGAGATCCAGCAACACCTGGATCCGGCAACCCAGGTAAAAGCTCCGCGAGAACCAGTGGCAAGGCCGTTGACACTTCTTCCCCGTTATAGTCGATACTCTTCGCTCGGATCAGCTTGTCAAACTTGGGGGGAGAATGGATCAACAATGGGTCTTCCGCAAACCTTGAGGCCCTTGCAGTTAATGTCTCAATCGTCAACTCTTGGCCTCTATGACGGGGAAGACCCGGGGAAATCTTGTCAGGGTCCCAATTGCAAAACTCACCATTCAAGACAAGCAACATCAACAAACGCCATAGTTGAGTGACTGCGGCTTGCAACAGTTTTGCTCGCTGCTGGCGACCTAATTTCGACAGGAGTGCCTCAGGACATGTCAAGAGACCATAATCACTAACCGGCAACCGTCTCGCCACAGACCTGACAGCCCCCAGTGGAGGTAAACAGTCAACAGGCAACAGATCCCTCCGAGATGGCGCAAATGAATTTGTTTTCGGATCAACGGATAAGCTATGTAAGATGAAAGGCCCATCACGTGGGCATGCAACCAGGAGCTCTAAAGTCGTCAAGCCTAACTGCAAATTATGTCTTGGAAGAGACACGGCAGAAGAAGCTAGGGTCTGTACTGAGTGCTGCTGGATCCTATCCACTCTCAACAGTTTCAAAAGCGAATCAAAATCATCGATTTGGCAGGCCCCCCCACGAGAAACATCTTGACTAGCAGAGTTAGGTAACAATGAGCCATCTTCAACTTTCGAGCCATGCAACTTGAAATCATCCGTCAAAAACCCATCACCAGCTGGAACACTGGGCAAAGAAACTGCATCAGGGACCCCTGATTCAATCTCACTTCTCCCCACTTCGGAGGATGACACATGCAGAAGGTACTTGCCACCGCAAGGGTTGACCCCGACCTCTAAGGGAGAATACCGCATCGCCTGGCCATTCCCAGTCTCCTTCTTCCGCACTTTGGAGGACGCAACATGCACACCGCAAGGGTTGACCCCGAGAGTAGTCATAGGAGAATGACTGCTGACTTGGCCATCACCAGTCTTATTTTTCCTCACTTCGGAAGGTGAAAAATGCACACCGCAAGGGTTGACCCCGACAGTAGTCAAAGGAGAATGTTTGATCAGCTGACCATCAGCAATCTCACCTGTCCTCACGTTGGAGCGAGTAGCATGCACACCGCAAGGGTTGACCCCGACCATCATAGGAGACTGCCTCCTCACCTGGCCATCACCAGGCAGCGGAAGAGAGTCACACGGTGGGGTCAATTGTCTTTCTTCTTGCTCCTCAAATGGTTGAAGATGCGATCCTTCCACTTCGAGCGAGATTCGCCCTCCAGGCGTGGAACTTCTTGACGAGCCTCTCGCACTCTCATGGTCCCCTGCTCTGGCCTGATCGTTTTCACTTGCTGTCCTCCTCTCTCGTCCTCGAATTGAACACGTCGATCTCTCACGTCCTCTTTCATTCTGACTGGACTCCGATTCTTCTTCTTCAGGACCGGGCGCCTCGGTGAGGGGGATCTCACAGCTTTCTCTTCTCTTGCCATCGCTTCCGTTGAAGGGTGAACTGTACCGGGATGGAGCTGGGGTGAGTTCTCCCTTCCAGAACCCACCCCTCCGAGTCCCTAACACCGGCCACTTGCTTTTTGAAGTGCCGCTTCGGCCTTTGCGCTCTGCACGGCAATGCTCTTCGCGTACAAGTCTTCATTGATGCTCGTGGCAGTCGGGTATGTTTGAACTGGCAGCAACTCTAGCCATCGAGCAGCTGTGTCACTGCCATCCGGCATAGTCATGAGAATAGACTTCAGCCTCTGGACCAACAAATCTCCAGCTTCCCCATTGCGACCAGACACCAAATGATCAAGGGCTGTAGCAATGGTTCGCAATTCTCTCATCTTGACCTCACTGACTCGCTCCTTGAATTGAGGCAGGCAAACCATCAACAAGTATCGCAAAGCAACAGGGGAAAGCACATCACTTCCCTTTCCACGATGATCCTCTCCATAGAGGGAACCCAACTGTTCATGCATCATGTAGAAATTCTTTGAAAGCAGGACACCGGGCTTTGTTTCTGACACCCTCTTGAGCTTGCGCTGTTTCCCGGCAGCCTTGGATGAACCACCAAGCGGATCATCTTTGTCCTCGTCACTGGATTGGCTGTCATCCTCATAGCTGTCGGTATCATCCTCAGAATCATGCTCATCTTTGACTGCAGCTTTGCTGCTCTTGCCACTGAATACCTTGCGAAGTACCTTCACCACACCTTGGTCCTTCTTCACCTTCTTTTTCTTTGTCTTAAGCTCATCCGCCACCTTTGCAGCCCCAGCAGCCAATACTGCACCTGGACCTACACCCTTGACCTCCCTCTTCTTGAGTTCAAGGTTCTGCTTAAGTTCCTCCAGCCTCTTCTGCGCATCACCGCATGCAAGGAGACAGCCGAATCACCAGGCACTTCATCCAAAACAGCATCAAGGGCTGCTTTCCTCCTAAGGTCCTGAGCGGATGGAGCCTTTTTCTTTTTCTGATCCCGCGACAAATGCGCGTGAATGTCACGATGACCTGAAGCAGCCTGCTTGCCTTCATCATCCTCACCTGAACTATCATCAGGTTAGCCCACATCTTCTCCAAGAGGCTCTTTCTGGAGGGCAGGATTTGGACGGGAGCTCCTCCTCCTCTTTGTCCTGCCATGCGAATTTCCTCCACCATGACCTGGTTCATCCCCAGGCTGCAGATCCCCTACGGGAGGTCTAGACTTGGACTTGGCAGAAGTCAAGATCTCAGAGCCACCATCCAACGGCTTCAACTTCCTCCGCAAGGGCGGCAATTTCCCTGCACCCTGATCAGCCATCCACTGCTCAGCCTCATGACGTGTAAGGGGGGTCCACTTGGTAATGTGTTCCACACCTTCCTTACCCACCTTACGCTGACATGTCTTGATGGCAGAGCGGCAAAAGTGATGGAAGCCTCCAGGAGTCATTTCATTTCGGCGCCAGTAGTCATAGCATGGGTCAGTGCAATGAATGTAAGTCAGAGATGCAAAAGCCCCGTCTCGATCTGGCTCATAGGTTTTACTCACCTGACCAACGCCAGGCTTTGTGGGTGAGCTTGATCATCACAGACCTCCATCAGCACAAACTCATTGACTCTCTCCAAAGACTCACGAATTCCTCCAAAGTAAACGGCAACACATCGCGCACCGAAGGAGGAGCCATACCTCCTAGTCCCTGTCAACACAGGGACTTGAGCAAGGAAACTACAGTGATACGGCCAGACGTTCCAACGTGTTTTTCCACATGCCCACTGATAAACTTCTAGGCGCGGAGCATTTGTTGAAGTTCCGATCTGAAAAATTGCACGCCGCTGTGGCGCGAAGCACATTTGCAAGTCAAAATGCGCAAAGCACCTCAGCGCGGGACCAATTTTGGAATTTCCGGTCTCGAAAAATTGCACGCCGCTGTGGCGCGAAGCACATCTGCAAATCAAAATGCACAAAACACCGCATGTCCGGGCCACTTTTGGACGTTCCGATGCCCAAAAATGGCACGCCGCTGTGGCGCAAAGCGCATTTGCAAGTCAAAAAGGACCAAACACCTGCGTTTTCGTACGCTTTGGGACCTCCAGATGTGGAAAAGGTCTCCGACTGAAGAGATAGATAGATTCATACTCAATCAGTCAAGTAATCAATCAGTCAGTTAGTCAATCAATCACTTAGTCAATCAGTCAGTTCTTGAAGTAGTCAGTGAGCAAGTTATAGTGAGTCAATTAGATAATGAGTGATTCAATCACCTAGCCAATTAGTCAGTTCGTCAATTAATCAATCAATCAGTCAGCTAGCCACTTAGCTAGTTAGTCAGTTAACTAGGTAGTCAGTTAGTCAGTTAGTCAACTAGCTAGTTAGTCAATCAGTCAGGAAGTCAATTAGTTAGTTAATCACTTAGCAAGGGAGTTAGTTAACTAGATAGTCAGTTGACTAGTTAGTCAGTTGACTAGTTAGTCAGTTGGCAAATTAGTCAGTTAGCTAGTTTGTCAATCAGACAGTTGGTCAAATTATTCCGTTAGCTAGTTGGCCAGTTAGTCAGGTACTCAAGTAGCTGGTCAGTCAGTCAGTCAGTCGGTCAAAAAGTCAATTAGTCAGTTAGTCACTTGGTCCATCAATCAATCAATCAATCAATCAAACAATCAAACAGTCAGTTAATCAGTTGGCTAGTTAGTCAGTTAACTAGTTTGGCAGTTCACTAGTTAGTCAGGTAGCCAGTTAGTCAGTGAGTCAGTTCGTCAGCTAGTCAACCAGACAGGTAGTCAGTTAGTCTGTTAGCTACTTAGTCAGATAACTTCAACAGTTAATGACTTAGTCAGTCAGCTGTCTAGTTAGTCAATCAGTTGTCTAGTTAGTCAGTCAGTCAAAAAAACAGTTAGTCAGTTAGTCAGTTCACCCGTCAATCAATGAGTCAGGTAGTCAGTTTGTTAATTACTCCATTAGTCAGTTCACTAGTTAGTCAGTTCATTTGTTAGTCAGGTAGTCAGTTAATCAATGCGTCCGTTACTAAATCAGTCAGTTAGTCAGTTCGTCAGTTAGCTAGTTAGGCAGTCAGTAAGTCAATTAGTCAGCTCGTCAATTAATCAATCAGTCAGTTAGTCAGTTAGAAAGTTGGACAGCTTGTCAATGTGTTTGGTTTGCCATCCGTGATCCACAGCAACCAATCTCTCCTATACGTTTCCTATTATTGAAACTTCCGCCACCGCCTCCCGCAGCACTACTGGAAATATACAATACGTAGTATTACATGCTTTGCTTGTTTGTTGCACTTTTTTTTGGTGTTTCTTTTGTTTATCTTGAACTATAAAAATACCATACATTCTGGGTCAGTATCCGGATCTGTTTGTGTTTAGGGTGTAGGGTTTGCTGTAGGTACGGCCGTGGCCGGCGGACCGGTGGCTGGCAGAGGTGAAAACTTGCACTGTCCACATTCCAGCTGCTGTGTAGGAGGAAAAGTGAGATCCTAAGGCCCCAGTTGTATACCTGCTGTGCTGGCTCACATCTTCATGCCTAAAAAGTGAAAATTTCCAGCTTTAAGTTCAGTTGGGTTGACTCGCGGAAAAAAAAACATATTTGTGTACAACATGATGCAATATTTGTGAAACAAATACTTGGACATGGAATTTCTGTGCAAAGATTGTCCTAAACATAAATATACAAAACATATCAAGCGACGTGGCAAAGAAAATCCATCTCTTTTGCCAATAGCCGAACCCTTCAGAACTTCTTATGGCAACTGAGGCCCACACCTGCAGGTGCGCCATTTGGGTGAACAAGCCGCCAGTCAAGTTCTTCAAGGGGTTCCCAGATAGCGCAAGCACCTTCAGGTTCTTGGGCAAAGAACCAGGAGCGATCTCTGCGATGGTGGAGTTACTGAGGCTTAACTGTTTGTAGCGAAGGATGTCGGGAACGTCGCAACGCTCTAAGCGTAAACTCTGATTTGCCAAAGGTTCGCAGCGGCAAGGAAAGCATCTGAAGTCATGAGGACGCTGCCAAGGGTATGAGGCTCCATATAAATTCCAGCAAATCACCAGGAACAGAAGAGATGAATAGAAACCAGCAATCAAAAAAGTGCGCCGCTTTGTCTTGACTCCACGCTTGCCACGTGCTTTCTTGCCGAGTTGATCGCTGTGGGCCACACCACCTTCCCTGGCACGCTCCAAGGCCCGGCAGACTGCCAAGACGTGAGCTAATGACACGTAAACGGCTGCGAAGCCGAGAGCATCTGAAGGAAATGCGAAAGTTGGTGTCAACTCATTGGAAATCAGTAAGTCTTCATCGCCAAAGTTTCCGAAAACTGCACTTTGCGACGAAAGAGCTGGAAGCGCGCTTAAGACAATGGCAATGTAAGTCAAGGTGTAACCCAAATCCAAAAATGCATCTATCGACGCAGCAGCCAATCTAATCAATCGCCACTCTGGCAGCAAAATCAGTATGCTTGGATACAAGGCATTGATTCCCAGCAACAGAAGAAAACACCAAAAACCAATTTCCAGCTCTCTGAGATTCTTTGACTGCAGGCTCATAGCCACGGAAATGATGCTGCTCAACAACTTCAGCCTGGGCCATGCTCGAGAAACCATGCAGAGATTATGTTTTTTGGATGTCTTTGGAATGTTTCCAAACGCAAGGTGGGCCTGAGAACCCATAAGACAAACCGGGCATATACAGCCGATATATGTGATGAAAGCTTAGTTTATATGTCCAGTCCGTCTTTTCAGGTTCGTATAGGTACACGAAAGGTCAGTATACAGCAGAGTCATTGCGACAGTCATTAACTTGTATCACACCCTTTCCTTAGATACAACGGGCCAAGAGCGGCATCAAAATCCCCATGTTATGACACCTGTGAGCCGCTCACTCTCGCTACCCACGGTAAAGCACTAAACGTTACTAAACGAGAACCCAAGCATCATGAGATGCTTTTCGAAAAAAACTACACGCTGCCGCATTGCTTTGCATTAGATTTAAATTCTGGTGCCAAGCAGCTTTCCCAGCGTCTGCAGGAGGACTGTCAAACACTGCAAGATGGCAACTTTCCATGTGTAGTGACTGCCACGGAGCCCAAAGTAGCGATCGTATACCTCCTGTGTGGGTTTTTTCCGTGGGGTGGGGTTTCGGCAACTGCAGATATCGTATGACAACAGTCCGGCCAGAACAAGGTATGGCAAAGAGTAGATGATGCCATGCAACCAGGGCCACAAGTGTTCATCTTGTTCTTCGATTTGGCTTTCAATGCTTTGAGTGGAGTTCGTCATGTTGAAGACAAATAGTTTCTCCAAGGCAACGGGCAGCTCCAGTGGGGGGCCATAGCGGAGGAAATATTGGGCTGCGAGGTAAAGTGATAACACCGCAGAGACCATCCTCAGCATGGTCACCACCACCCTGACGCCAATGCCACGACGCACAGCTGCTGCCAAGACCACACGGCGGGGTCGTTCCAGTAGTCCCAAGACATCTGCCCAGCGATGGACGGTGCCAAGGTTTTGTTGCAAGTGCTGCAGCGGTGCCAAGATGAAAATCACCTTAGCAAAGCAGCCATCCAGGTCCAGGAGCACGGACGCTTCGCGGCTGCCTCGTGCCACGGCAAAGCCGTCGTCGACTGCAAAGGCCCTCGGCTGCAAAAGGATCCAAGCTGCAGCAACTTCTTGCAGACTTTGGCAAGGCACCTTGCAAAACAGCAGCGGCAAAGTGTCCGCTCCTTCCAAGGTTCGAACATGGGAAGAACACCTAAGACGCACCAAGGCAAAAAACTCTCATCATCCATGATATACTGCATTTATAAGGTACCTGCTCTTATAGCCCAAAATGTCCCATGCTTTCAGCAGTGTTCTACTGAGATCCCAAAAATAGAT
This sequence comes from Breviolum minutum Mf 1.05b.01, assembly GCA_000507305.1. Lineage (NCBI taxonomy): Eukaryota > Dinophyceae > Suessiales > Symbiodiniaceae > Breviolum > Breviolum minutum. The sequence goes on from DF239869.1 coordinate 97,442, forward strand.
GACAGGGAGGCAGGGTTTCAGACCCACCACAATTTCCAAATATTTCAAAATGAAAATAAAAATGACTGTCCTACAGGGGCCTTGAGAATATGGATTTCCTTTTCTCTGACCCAATGTTTTTTTTCTATATATTTCTGTCCTTTTTTGTGGAGTTCCTGCGCCACTGGCAGCTGTAGCAGCTCCGCCTTCACACACCTGGGATCGAGTCGCACGCGCTCCGCCAAGGGCAGGCAAAAGTTGCTCCTTGGCAAAAACTGAAACCAAAAACTGTTATCTAAATTCTGCAAATCATTTACCCCAAAACCCCGGAAACTGCGGCTCAGCATCTCAAAGTTTGGGAGGCAATGCTTCGCGAGCAGGTAGCTGGATCTCCTTGGTTGGCTACAAGGCATCTCCAAAAGGACCTGACTGACCTGACATTAGCTTGTTCCCAAGCACGACGGAAGCACGGCAATGCAAAACAAAAGTCAAAACATCCTCGAAAAATTGGAGAAACATTGGGAGGAAAAACATTGATCAGAATGATCAGAAACCTTTTTTCGGCACACGCTGCGCCGAGAGTCAAATCCAGGTTTGCCGTCGGCGGGTCGCGGCGCGGCTTGCCAAAAATGCTGAAAACTCGCTCTCTGCCCACCACTTGAGTCTGTAACGCCTGTGGTCATGTGGTCATTAAAACGACGATGTTACAAAAGATCTGAGATGATAAAACTTCAAACTTAAAACTTATCATCTCAGATCTGGGGAGATCTTGAGAGAAATTGTGAATCAACGATGTCATTGTGATGCAGCGCATCTTTCGGCATCTTTGCCTCCGCATAGCTGGCTTCCACCTGCAGCTCAATTTCCCGAGCCAGTCGGCGCATGCGATCGAATTTGTAGACCGTATAAGCTGCGCTGGCAATGATGGCCCCAGCCATCACCACAGACGTGATAGCCATCATTCCAATTTCCTCCTGAATGCTGTAGCAGGCCACCGGAAACCTGGGCCAAAGCTACAAGGCACGCACTTTGTTCATTCACAAGTACATCGGGCGGCGACATTCTGGGACTGCATCCTACACCTCATAGCGTGCGCTGCGGTCCCATATCTGCCCAGGAGCAACGACAACAGCAGCAGAGCCAAGATCCGACGGCTCTCCAACTCCATGGCAGCTTGAGTCACGAAAAGCAGCATGAGTTGACTCAGGTGCCAAGCCTCAACGAAGTCAGTTGCAGCGGTTGGAAAATCAAGTTCAGGTCAAGCTGATATGCAATGTTGGGACCTTTTGGGCCCCAGATTCGAGTGCTGCTGGCCAGCCGAGGAGCAGTTGACAACCAATCTGTGCACTTTGTCCACCGCGACCGCTGATGGTGCCGACAGTAACCACTCAAATCGTCGTGGAAACGCCTGCAGCCTGAAACATGAAAGCTGTGACACTCCAAAATGAAAATCGATGAAAATGGTCACCGGACTCGGGTCAACGAGTTCCTTGCCTCGATAGCTGCAAGGATATGGCAGTTCAGGCGATGCCTCCTCCGCAGCCGGGAATGGAAAGGAGGACTGCACAGGCACATGAGCATGTCATTGGGCAGTTATCAGTGACTTGTGACCGATCAGGATATATCACAGGAAATACATGGAAGAAGTCACTGTGGTCGATGCAATCAGGCAATCACGCCACAGGCCGACTTTCACAAAATCATCCAAACCACAAGCAGATTCATCAACCGAATCACGGCACACCTGATCCTCAGAGGTGATGTCAGATGAACTTGATTCACCTCGGCACCGGCATCCCCATGCATCCCCCGATATGGTCGAGGATGGAAACCAAATCAATGCTCCAACAACAACCAGCTGATTCATTTTGATACATAGGTCAAATTGCAAATTCGTATCTGTCACATCTTAATTGAAAATTCTTCCAATTCAGTATTATAGTCGAGTCATACTTATCACTAAAATATCCTCCCGATACCAATAAAAAGGGAGTCCCATGATGATTATTGATTGACGACGCTGCTCAGATCTATGCTGTATCACCTCCATCAGTCCCAATGAAAATAAATATTGCTTGGAATGGTGGAATTCACGCAATATTCGCTGCAGTTTCGAGACAGGTCACTGGACGCAGATTCCTCAGGCCTCCCCAACACTGTGGAGGATGTTGATGTCGAGGATTCAGCACTTGAGAACTCGCTTGCCAGTTCGTATTGGTTTCGTGCCAACGAAGAAACCTGGGGAGGAGACAAAGGAAGAGGAATCACCAAAGTACAACAGCAGCAGATGCACAAGATGTGAACTACAGAAATTCTTCAGCCAATGCCTAGCAATGCAGCAATATCTCTGATCGAAGGCCCATGTCATTCCGACGTCTTCTTTTGGCATGTCCGTTTTTTCTTCAATGCCATTTGCCAATTTGGACGTTTCCTTTTGGCTCCCCGAGTTTCACCACAGATCGCTGAAACATACGAGTATCCCAACTCAAAACTTCAAGCCAAGAGAAGTTCCTTTCTTCACATGACATCCATGTCTGACATCGAATTTTGCTACCTAAAACACCAAGCAAATCAGGCATATCCACACCAAGGGGCAGAAGAGCCACAGCATTCAAGCCATGGCAGCCATGATTCTTGACAGTCCTGGCATTCGTTCTCAACAAGTCAAACATGCAAAAAACATCAAAAAAAATCAAACGAGTTACTGTATCCCGTAGGGCGTTTATCTTCGATGTCTTTGAGATTTTCCAAGCCTTTTGGATGAAAGTGATATTATTGTGGATTTATGATGTGTAGCACCGCTCCTCGATGTTCAACCAGCTCTCCAACTTCGCTCCTCTTTGTCTTTTCAAGCGCTGTGCGCTTTGCCACCTCAGAACGGCAGAATTCCGGGACTCCCGGGATGGCACGACCACCACGTCTCCGGACTCACACTGGCCCGCAAACATACCAGAGTTATGGTTAGAGAGTTAAGGAATATTGTTAAAACGCAAGAGTCATGGTTAAGCCACCCTCTACACACTGGCCACACTGGCGTCACACCATCCCCGAATCGCAGGGTTTGTCTCGTGTCAGCCGAACGGCAGATCCAACTTCTGCTCCGTTGCCAGCTTGCAGTGGTTCACGTTGATCACCAAATCCTCAACAAAAACAGACTGGATCTGGCATGTCTATTTGCAAAACACAATGGGAACGTGCAAAAAAACGTTTGTACAATTCAATGAAGATATCTGAAAATAATTTCATGAAGACCCAAGAGTTGTGGAAGTCGTGGTGTTTGTGTTTTCATCCTGGTCATCTCATGGTCATCTCAACAGCATTGCCTGTCCTCTAAGTTTTGCAGCTGTTCCACGGCCCGGCCGAACGTGCCAATGTTGAGGCCTGAACAGCGAGCTCCGCATCTCTTCGAGATCCCATCAAAATAGCCCGACCTTCCCATGATCCGATGCACCAAACACATACCGCGCCCTTTGCCTGGTAGGCTAACAAACCAAAGTTGCAAAGTCCGCAAATGTGTCCTTGAGCCAAACCAGTCTGATAAAAACTGGGCAGAGACTAGTGTAAGGAACTGCTAGGAACATGGAATCTTTTGTGCCACTTGAGACGAGGGACCCCTGCCCTTCGAGCAGCGCCAAGCTTTCGGCACAGCGCAACGGCGCAGCCACGCAGCGCAACTCGAAGCTTTGCAGCGCAAGGCTCTCGAGGTGTCGCAGCGCCTGCAAGGACTGGAGCTCCGTGAAACTCACCTCGGAGGTTCGTTTTTTGGTGGTAACACACCCAAACATGATCAAAGATCCACATCTCATCCATCATCTTGATCATCCATCATCTTGATCATCATGCTTTCATCACTTTCCTCATCTTTCAACATGCGCCATGCTTTCATTGCATCCAAAATTAAGAAGCCAAGAGGCATCCAAATGTAAGACTTGAACAGCACGCGGCAGATGAGTCATCAAATCCTCTAATTGCTGGTCATTGAAATATTGTAACCCTGCGAAGGACAGCTGTACCTCACTCGGAGCGCGCTCGGACTATTCCAACCTAAACCTCATGATGCCAATTTGTATGGTGCCCTTTACCGTCGAATCCCAACATGCATCCCAAGTGTTTCCAAGTGCATCACATGGGATCGCATTGGGATCAAATATCATCTCAGAAGGCTGAATCACTGCTTGATGTTCAACAAAGTGTTCATGCTAGTCGCCATACATTACAGATACATTATGTAATGTATCAGTCACAATATACATGAGGTACAACGATGGGATTGCTTTTTTTCTGGGCCAGGGCGCAATCCGCCGGAATCCATCGGCAGCCAAGGCAGCCGTCACATCGTGCAGGGGCTGGCGTCGGACCAAATGGCCATACCAGCTGGCGAGGGCGAAGTGCGATGCTAGGCCTTGGTTCACTTCTCGATAGCGATCAGATTCCACGGCCGACAGCAATGCGGTCTGTTGACGTGGCAAGGCGATACTGCCAAGGATGCGGGTCTTGTCCACCGGTCGAGTCGCACTTGCATTGCAGATGTCAACAAACAGACCATGTCGGAGAATTTCAGTCGGAAAGGTAGCTTCTCTCTGTGTTTTGCTGTGCCATGCCAACACGGGCACCATGTCTATCTCTTGTCCAGCAAGGCCATCAGTGATCAAGTGAGCCTGCCCCTCGGCAGTGGCACCTACATCCAGGAGTAGGGCTGTCTGGTCTGGGCCGGATGTCTGCTGTTCCTCTATGGCAATTGATTCCTCGAAGCAGCACCAAATGCGGCCAAATGCGGTGGCATTGGTATTCAAGACCAAGATGACACCCTCACACGACTTCAAGGCAAAGTAGAAAGACGATTTGCGCGGATTGTCAGGAATGTCATCATTCACATTATGTTGATTGTTTGCATACGCGCACACCCAGTAAAAAGGATTCAACAAGCGGACTGTCTCATGTCGCTGTAGAACACTCACGAAACTCCACACTGGTTCTTTCCAGGCGTGGGATACAAACCATGAGGGTTTCTGCTGCTTCGCTTCCACTGCCAGTAGCTCCACCAAACTGCATCCATTGCCGTCATGAAAGCCTCTGGTGGCTGGATGGATCACCCAGCTGCAAGCGTGGTAGAGATTGAACCTCGGGATGCCAGGTTCTGAAGTTCCGATTTTCAGTTTCCCCGAAGTGGCTCATCGCGGCCCCTCCTTGCCACAGTTTGCTCTCTCAAAACATCCAACATATCACAACATCGCTAATATAATATAGATATGATCACATGAAATGTGTCATCTAAACATGTCACATCTTATCGGATGATATCACATAATTCACATGATATTGTACACTTAGATTGCAGAACATTGCAAGACAATGGCCAGGAACCCCTCGAAAGTCAGCTGTTGACCCAGGGTAAATGTCTCACTCAGGCTGGATGTTTCGCACCAATGGCCAACATGAATCCTCACAAAGTCCAACAGCAAAAGCAGCTGGGGAACACCTGAGCCACACGATGCCCCAGAGGTCAAGTTCTGTCAAGATCTGTCAAGGCAAGTTCTGTCAAGTTTGACGATAATTGGTCGAGATGCTGATGCCACGGTCCTCCGTGCGCTCGATGTGCACCACGTCCCCAGCAGAGTGCAGCATCGAGAAGTTTGTCATAACACAGCTTGTGCCCGGCAGAGCAGCGATCTGCTGCAGTTGGTCAAATGCTTTCAACTGCTGAGCTCCTTTGGATATGAGGCGATTGCCATGCCATGGGCCTGGGCTGCGCCAAGGTACGAAAAACCACTTGATCTATGTCCAATAATTTTACAGTGATGATAGTTTGACTTTAGTATCTTTTGGTAAGGGTTAATCATATATTATACATACAAAATATCATTCAAAATGTATATTTACAGTATTTGTTTGATTCTTGACGCTCAAGTCGATGCCCAAGAAGCCGTCCACAATCTGGCAAAGCTGAGTCTCAGCATCTTCCACTGAGGCGTCCAAAGGCCTCGGCGATGGAACACATCTGTGCCGAGCATATGCCTAGATTGAGCGTTTCCAGAAATGGCGTATACAAAATTTATGACCACATGCATGTTGCATTTCCTTGCATCATACTACGAATCATACCCATGATTTTGAAGCCACGTTTTGAAACATCCATTTGTTTTAATTGAATTGGCAAGTCGTGATGATCTAGTCATGCTGTCAAATCCTGCGTCCAGTTTTTGTGTCAGACAATGTCACCAGAATGACTTAGTGACTTAGTACACAAGATGCGCATTGTTTTGAAAGTCTTTGACACAGCTCTATGTTTCCTATTTTTCCAGAGACAGGTGCACGCCCGAATCATACCCCGAATCATACCCGATACATACCCCGAATAATACCTAAACCTCGCTTTGCTGTGCCATGGCCCAGTCGGCCCCTTCAAAAATAAGCTGTGGGAGCTGCTCCGCCGGCGAAGCAAGGGTATATTGGTGTAGACAGTAAGTAAACAAGCGAGGGCGAATCATACCCCGAATCATACCTCCGAAACATACCTCGAATCATACCCCCTGATGCAACACGCTTTGCTGACACCGGAATTTTCGGAAACAGCCATATATACCTTTACCTTGATGTGTTCGATTGAGAAAAACATGGCATTCCAAATTTCTTGCCAAAATGCACTTATTGCACTTCATATCCATAAAGCACTGCATCCAAGAAGCAAAGACAGGTCGAAGCAGCCCTTCCCAGGAACTGTAATAGACACCATGGCACCTGCACGGGCCAAGACCGTGGTGTCAGCAAGGTCAAGGCTTTCAAGAGTGACCATGTGGGATTGATACACACAGGGGGTATGGCATGGGTATGACATCATCAGATGGTGAACGTCACTATGACATGCTATAACTGAGAAGTAACATATAAAATGATATGACTCTAGAGCCTTGACTAATCTCAACTAAACCTGAAGAACAACGACTCGTAAAGAAGCTCTGAAAGTTCCAAACGACCAGGGAGCCTCGGAACGGAAGTCCTGAAGTCGCAGGTGTGAGGAGTGTCAACACGTTTCCGACTGCAATTTTTGGAGCAAAATCGGCATGTCTATGATTTGCTGTGAGATGTTCAGATATATTGCGACGGGTTGGTATAGATATACTGTTTTAAGATATTTTTTACCGCTGTATATCTGATCCACACGGTGAAGTTTCATGATATTTCAGCCTGATAAGATTGTCTACTCCGTGCTTCTTTCACGAGGATTCACATCAAGTTCGGCGACGCGGAGGCTCCTCCAAAAAGATCGAACGCAGGCCACCTCGCACCGTCCCGCCTACTTTGTGGCTCGCCGTCGGCACTTCAAAAGTATCAAAGTTGCGAGTAATACCGCCAATGGCCCTTATGCTACAGATTTGATCAGGTAGCCACAGAAACAAGCAAACAGACACAAACGGATTGTAACACGATGAGTGTGACAGTGATGTGTGTGCAAATGCATCTAAGTGTGTCAAAGACATGCTCAAAACCGAGCCAAATGCTGCGATGAAAAGTGGGATCAGTTTCAACTGGCACCACCAAAATGAGCGAATAACATGATTTGAGGCAGCAGCGGTGGTCTGAGCCCGGTCCGGGGCTCTGTCCATGCTTACAATCAAAAGTGCGTGACATATCTTCGAAGTTGATCTAGTCATCCTTATTGCCAAAGCACCTCAACTATATAGTCTTGACAAATCAAATCACCTGTCGTGTGACGAGCAATAAAAGCAATGTGAAGAGCATATGAAGTAGCCATAACCAATTTTTTAATTGCAAACTCTACACAACTAAAATTCTACAGTTTTTGAGATTCTATGAGTCAGCCGCAGTAATTCATCTGTGTGCGTATCAATCAGGTTGAGATCATGATCATAATGCGGAGTGAAACAAAGATGGTGCATCGGGTTTCATGATTTGCTCTGAGCGATTCCCACTGGAAATCTCACTGAAAATCACTGAAATATGCTGAAACCCATCCCAACCAGCTGGAATCCAACTGTTTCACTAGACCTTTGGCAATTTGGAATGCTTTGGACAACTTTTTGCATCTTTTTAATCTTTTTAGCGCTTGCACTTCTTTCCCAAGATAGCTGCCAAATAGCTTTTTGAAATCTGTTGCATATAGCACTGGCATTGACTGCAGACTCAGGAGATGCATATATCTAACACTAGGAAGTAATAAGTACTTCGATATTCAGATATTCGTGAAAGATCCCAGCGGCGTTGCCGGTCATCAAATGTTCAGGTGGGCGCCAACAAGGCTGAGCAGAAAACCCAATGACATCTGCTGATTCAGCTCCTTCAATTTCCAGACGAGATGTGTTCAGCATCGTCGATTTCGATGTGATTCGATGGGGATCAACTAGGAACTTCCATTTGGGCACCAAAAATTTGGTGTCACTTCCAAAGTCAATTGCAGAGAGTGGCAAGATGTGGCAAGCTCCTTGGATTTTGGATTCACCTGGCCCCAAACATGGTCTGCATGTCGGATGTGAAGTCGGAAAGTCGGGGAATGTGCAGTCGTAGCATCAAACATCCTCGACTTCAACCAGGACACACCCAGCATTTGGCTAATAGTTGCTACCGTGGACACGACCATCGTGGCACACAGCTGGCACATGCAGCAATGGGTTGCCCGGCAGCTTCAAGACACGAAGTGCCACAAGACCTGCGAATAGATCATCAGAGAGCTGCGAAATGCTGTTCGCTTCCAGATCCAAGGTCTCCAAGGACGTGAGTCCTGCAAATGATTGCCCTATAATCTGTGAAATTTGGTTCGATCCCAGGTTTAGAAACTTCAGGGACGTGTGTCCTGCAAAGGCTTCCGTTGAAATCTGTGAAATTTGGTTGAATCCCAGGTCCAAGGTCTCCAGGGACCTGAGAACTGCAAATGTTTCCTCTGAAATCTGTGAAATGTGGTTGGTCCGCAAGTCTAAAGTCTGAAGGAAATTGAGTCCTTGAAATCTGTGCGCTGGGAGTTTCTCAAGTTTGATATCGCTGAGGTCCAAAATTTTCAACTGCTTCGCGTACAAAAACAATTTTTCAGGCAAAAGTCTCAGCAAGTTCCTCTGGACGATAATTGTGCCCCTTTTGTCGGCCTTTCCGCCGAATAAAAGCTCTTCGAGCTTCGGCAGCGGCTTCAAGAGCTCTTCCGGCAGCTGCATCAAGTCGTTTTGGCTCAACGACAGCAGCCGCACGATTTCCAAGCCAAGGAAAGCGTTTTCGTCCAGCGAAGTGAGGTTGGCACGGCACAGATCCAGGACCTGCATGGCTACGCTGGCAACAGCATGCACTATCACATGAAGCGCATCTACTTTTTAGGACCTTGCCCAGATACACTCACGGTAGGGTGTGAAAAGAATAATGATATTCAAAACAAAAATCCGGAGATCATGACTTCAACTTCAACAATGACCCAAGAACTTGGGGATCTCACCGGGGTAGGCCCTGGAAAAACAATTGCAACCCCTGCAAAAAACTCTGAAGGTTTCAGGAAGCCATAGAAAATGATCGAAGTCACCGGAATACTCTAGGAAGTTGAACTTCTTGCTTTTTGGGCCTGTAAGCATCCACTTTTCTGAGGCTGCGCATCTCCTGAAATCGAACAGGGTGTTGGATCCTACGTTTGGTGAATATCATGCAGCATCCTGCCCTGTGCCGGTCCTACCTCCATGCTAAAACCTGTTTTGGTCCTGCTCTTGCGAAACGGTTGGCTATTATCTTGAGGAACTTTGGTGAAACTTGTCGCAGCTCCCTTCAGGTCCCAGCCGCTCCACAATTACGTTGACAAAACAAACGTGGAAAATGCGGAAATGTGTTATGTGAAACTATACCTCCACTTTAATGAGAAGGTTCAGCTCTCAAGAATTGCCCAGGATATTCCAAACTTCAGCGATTAACACGACGCACGCACGACGCTGTGCCCTCTTGGCCTCTGACATTTCGATGTTATCACCGTAGCCCACGAGCCCACGCGGCCCACGCGAGCACAAAAGCCCAATGTCCACAATGTCCACAATGTCCACAATGTCCACAAGACAAATATGAGGGCCACGCCAGCAAAGAGAAAGGGGACACGTGGATCAATGGAATAGAGAGCAGCAGCACCCAAACCAGCCACCAAACCACCTGCAGCTTGAAAGTTTTTAGCCATAAACTGCAAATTCAGAAACAGCTCTTGTTCACCCAAGGAGTAGAAAAGGTTCATTTCCATGTTGTTTTTCTGGAGGTAAACATAGCAGCTGCTCATGAGCACATGCGCGGTGACGGCCACAGGTAACACGGGTATGATGATGCACAAGTTCAGGACTATCCAAGCCACCAGGTTCAAACTCACATTGTACGGCTGAGATGTGATGAAATGCCAATTCCGTTGGAAGCATCCTGCTTCCATGGTGTCAAATCAGCTGAAAAGAGAAAAGGTACAACCTTGATGACGGTGGCTGCAGTGATATCTCCTGCTGTTTGTGCCATCCCTGCAAATGTCGCATTGAAGTCATGCACCTCCTTGAAGAAGATGGCAAATCGAGAATATATTGTTACACACCCTACGGTATTACACAAGCAACTGGATAGAATCAAGCACGCTGGTAGCCTCAAATCTTTTGGAATGCCTCTCTTCGCTTTTGCCGAATCTTGTGCTTCAGACTTTGGACCATCTATTTCCTCTACTTCGCCATACGCATCAAACCAATCATTCTTAGCATCATTCCGCGCAACACCCAAACCACCCTTTGCAGATATGATGGTGGGCTCCATGCCACACGCATGCTGCAGGCCCTCACCTGCTTGGCTCAAGCTGGTCATCTTCGTGAGCGCTGTGCCAATGCTGCGCATGGTGTGCATAGTGCCCCCGGATCCCCTGGTATGTGCAGTTTTTCGAGTTGCCTGGCTCTTCTGGCTCATTCCACTTCGGCGAGTGGCGCGACGACTCGCGCGACTCTTCCGAGCGGGGTTGACGCCATCGACCGCGGCTTGTGGAGCTTCCCGACTTTGGCGCTTAAGATCCGCCATTGCCTCCACGTCCACCACTTCCATGTGGTCGTCACATGAACCACTTCTTAGACGCTTTGGAGACTCAAGATTCGATGTTCTCATCGCTGCTGGAGATGATGCAGGAGATTTCTGAGTTGGCTGAGATGGCATGACTTGCTCAAAGGCGGCTCCTTCATCATCCACCTTGTCTTCCACAGCCTTGCTTTCTTCTTCCACAGCCTCTCTCTCTTCTTCCACGGCCCCTGGGAAGAAGACCAACATGAAGGACTTCCGGCACGAGGGCTGAATGAAAAAGATCGCAAGAAGACCTCCTTGCATGATGACCTTGGTGGTTCCCAATCTTAAACAACTTTCATTAAACGCAATTTCACCATCGTGAATTGCATAGCCCTTTGCAAGTGGAACTAAATTAACTAAATGTATGGAAAAATGCAAAAGCAAAAGATTGCAAAAAGTAAAAACATGTAAAAACCTTGGAACACACCAAGTGACATGATACATTGCGACCCCTTTCCAACCGAAGGCATCATAAACGATGCCTCCCAAGGTGCAAGCCACGGCTTTGGACAGGGTGAAGACTGAGAGCACGGTTGACGTAGCTTGTCGTGCCAACGTCTCAGACGATCCAAAGGTGTCAAAGGCAATGCCTTCAATGACTGCAGTTGGCTGGAAGCAAATGAACGCCACGACTTCCAGAAAAACTGCAGGTTCCGAAGTCGGGAAAAAAAAGGCCAGCAAAGCAATTGCCAAGTGGATCATTGCAAAAGGAATTGCAATCCAGAATCCGGCCATTCTCATCATCTGCTGGAAAGCAACACGCATTGCATAACCTACTGTCACTGAAAGGCCCGCGTTGACAGCTGGCCAGCCCATTTCAGCATAATGAAGGGTGTAGCCGGGCCATGCAAACCCTGTGAGGTTTCCATCTAGGAATGGCAACATAATGCATGCCAGCAGGTAGTTGCCAGAACATTCAAGCTTTTCCTCCTCATAATCCGAATCATCATCGTACTCCTCCAAGTCATCGGCCATTCTGGATGTCTCCACCCACTTGGGTTGTTCATTGTTGCCGGAAAAAAAATGTTCTGCGCTATAAGCCAAGTCACCGGAGATCGAGGAAATTTCAGGTTGCACGGTTGCCATGCCCAAAGATCATGCTCTAAATTCTGACCTTTTCATTTACCATATCACACGCACAAATAACCAACGAAACCTTATCATTGTCAAACCTTTGTCCTGTCTTCAAATTTTGCATTAAGGGCATGAGCTCCAAAATAGAATTGACATGAACAAATCAACCACACAATCAAAAGGTCCTTGAGTTGATAGGCATGCCTAAAGCCCCACTAAAATGTCTCCTTGAGCGCAAGATCATCTTCTCGAAATGTGACTCTACCTGCCAACGTTCCAACATCCAAGGGACCAGGGAACAGATTGTTATCAACACATCAAATTCTCACCATCGGAGTCTTTTTCCCATCACTTGCGAATCTGGAAGGTTAAGTGCATGCCAAATCATTTACCTATGCTGGACAAATCAACGGAGTCTCCATGCGGAAAGATCTCTTTGGTCCCAAACTTGAGCAACTCTCCCTTTTACTGATTGGCTACCTAGTCAACCTGGTCGGTTTGATACATGGATTGAATTGGATTGATCTGGCCAAATTATAATATTTCAACAACCTAGATTTCGCTGAAATGTTTATGGTCTGGCGTGAGATGTTCAGATATATATTACGAGAGGCCGATATAGATACAGTAGAATGTTTTGATATCTTTTCTGCTGTATGTGATATATAATATATGATTGTGTTTCATGATATGGGGGCCCGCGGCCAGTGATAAGATTGTCTACTCCGTGCAAGCTTCTTTCGCCAGGATCCACATCAAGTTCGGTGACGCGGAGGCTCCTTCAAAAAGATCGAACGCAGGCCACGTCGCACCGTCGCAGCTACTTGTGGCTCGCTGTCGGCAAAACCGAGCCAAATGCTGCCATGAAAAGTGGAGATCAATTTCATCTGACACCGCCACGCCAAAATGAGCGAGTAACATCATTTGAGGCAGTAGCGGTCGGGGGCTGTAACGTGATTAGGGGGGAAATCCAAATAAGATAAGATAATTCCAATTCAACTCTGAGAACCAAAAATAAATGCTTGCAATCAAAAATTTGTGACAACTTTTTTGGGGGGGGGCTCCATATGTCAGTTGATCTAGTCATCCTCGTTGCCAAAGCACCTCAGCTAAACTAGCCTTGACAAATCAAATCACCTGTGTGAGGAGCAAATCAAAAAAACAAGTGGAGAGCATATGAAGTTCCAGCTATTTCTCTCTCCACCGTTCCTGGCCGTCGTAAAGCAAAACTCTTTGGGGTGATGACAATCGCATTCAACATTGCCGCCGGCTGCGCGGAAAGGCCCAGTGTTTTCAGCGCAAAACAGTCGTCTATTCCAGCAACGCATCCTTTGGCCGCAGCTTTCAAAGGACTTTCTCGCCTGCATTCAACCCTGTTCATCAGTCCCGACATCAAATAATAATATACGTCAATATAAGAATATAAATGTCGGTCTATTAATGAATGGCTCGAAATCTCATTCGCCTGTGGATTCTACTGATCCTGTGCCAGTAGCCTCAGCCATATGCGGGGCAAGGCATCAATTCCATAAGCTCCAACTTTGCAATCTCCTGAGGGGAAGGCCAATCGACGGCATCATCTGCAGTGCTGCAATGAACTAAGGCCTCGCAACAAGGAGCCCGAGCCAATTTTGAAGTTGATTTTTTTGTTGAAAAAAGTTTTCTCACGCCTCCTGTATTGCAGACTGGGCAAAACCCATCGTACGAAGTTCAGAGGCCAGTTGTGCCTCCCAAAAAAAAATGCAAGTTCACCAATAGGTCTGGTGAAACATTGGCAAATGTAGCAATTCATCCAAGCAAATTGCAGTGTTCACCTTGGGATCTGGAGGAGCTTCAGGTCGAGTTCCTCACATCTGAAATTGACCAACAAAATGAAGAAATCCGCGACAAATCCAACCTTCACGAGCTTCAACGCCCAGTGCTTCTGAAGTGGTCGTTGACCTGACAGATGTAAAGTAGAGTATTTAACATATAATTTTGGATATCTATATGTAATTGAATATTCAAATATGTAAACGTATTATCTCATCATGTACAAGGAGAATCTCTTGATCTCTGAATCTTTTCAGAAGAGTTTCCTCGAGTTTCTCGGTGCCCCTTTCTTGCTGAGTCGGGCACAACAATGCAGAAGCTAAGCTCCTGGGCGTGCTCGCCGCCTTCCGAGTCGCGATGGGAGAGAAGGGATTTGAAGTTTGAAGCATCCAACGATTGGTTTGAAGTGTTGTCACATGTGGTCACCATCTGAAGCAATATGCCAAAGACAAAAAAAATACGCAAAAAAGGCACAATGACCATGCTCGTTCCTTCACTGGCGGTTCGGCCGTCTGTTTGGGAAGAGGTGATGCTGTTGGCAGAGAATCTGCCAGTTCTAACCTGTTGCGTCCAAGGCCAATGATAATACTATGCCATTCTGTCATTCTGCTGTGCGCGCATTTTGCATTTTGCAGATCAAGCCCTGGGAAACTCACATTCGCTGCAAATGATCTCGAACTTCCAGAGATGCGGCATCTTCGGCCATACTTTTCAGCCTCGGAACAGCATCCGCCCATCGTGCAGCGTCTTACGTGTTTTCGTATGTCTTACTTCACTGGGCTTCTTGCAAATTCCGAACTGCTACCAGTCGCATATCTCCGGAGTCAGGCTTTTCTGCAACGGCAGCTGCCTCATGCTCACAAGCCATCCACACCAGTGCCCAAAGCACACGGCCATTTTGACGTGTAATTGTTAACCTCCATGTGTCAGTCAAATACGTGACAAAAACACCAGAAACCATAAATTCTCCCAGGCCTCAGTCTGCGGCATCACCCTATCTGCAGGCCTGAAAGTCATGGACACTGTGAATGTTGGTTGCCAGAAATGGATGCCACACTAAAAGGTCGCCAACCTCTCAGGAAGGATCTGCGTTTCAGCATCAAAAAGATCAGCCGCTGCCTGTAACTTCTGAAACTTGCGGAAAGTGCCTTCATGAAACCTTTTGAACCTACTTGATGATACATTGTAACGGATCCCTCAGTGAGTTTACCAGGATCATGATAGAAGATTAAAGGGTGTCCTTTATCTGCATTTGTGTTCCATTTTGCAGCCTCCCCCAGCCTCTGATAAGACTTGAATGTGTAAAATCAAGTATCATTTGTCACACATATACAGTATTTAAAAAACATATATCATTTCAAAAATAAGTAGATACATATGATATGTTGGAGTCCCTCCATGTCCTGTGTAAGAGGCCGTTTTGAGCGTTTCTTCATGCACCTTTCAAGCCCCACAGCCTCCGCGAAGCTGGTGGATGCCGTTGGAACCGGTGCAGGGGCGGCGGAGGATGCTGCTGCACTTTCATTCTCCTGAAAAATCGCTCTTTCAAACTGATCCAAATGCTCTTCCACTTAACCTTTCTTTTCAGACTCATTGGACAACACTCCAGCAGGAAAGGGATATGAAAGGTGAACAACAGAAGCACATAGCGATCTGTCTTGACATGGTGTCTTTTCTACTCCACAGATTTGTCCGACCAGGACGTCGCGACGGGACTCTGACGGTTCTTCCATCAGGTTGAAACATCAGGCAACTCTGACGTTAATATCTGCAGGCCTGACGGCACACATGAAGCTGCAAGAGTGTATGGTGAATGAGTTGCGCCAACACTTCAGGAAACTGGGTTCCTCTGAATTTTCGTAAGAAAAGTGAGGTCGTAGCTATGCCTCACCCACATGGTAGATGATGCTTGACTGGAACACCAAGATCTGGTATGCACCTCGACAACAACTCGGAGAGTAGCTTCCGCACTTCGCGTAGTTCACCACTCACCTTTGCTGCCACTTTGGAGCATGGGGAGTCCATCAATATATGGGTGTGGCTCTAAAAACCCTCTGGATCGTCCCGCGGTGATCCGGACGTCTGGAACGAGGGGGTACGTAAAGGAGCATGATCCAGAGGTTTCCAACTAGAAGATCATGTTTTCATGATATGACATCATATGTCTACATGAGTCTGTGGCTTGACCAGAGGTCACATGGAAAGGCGGAAAGATCTATTCCAGCTAGACCAGCCTATAGGGCTCACATTTCGGATTCAACTTGACTGTAAGCACTCTTGGTACCGTTGACATGAGTTCCAAAGTTGGTGGATTGCGAACCAAGAGTTTGAAGAAAGGAAAGAAACCTCACAATCACAAGTTTTATCGGAGCTGGTTGTGGTCTGGATCGGGTCTGGATCGGTCTGGATCCGGCTCTGGATCGGCCCAGAAGTGGGCCCACATGTTTGTGCATGTTGCAGCTTGGATGCAGCATGACAAGAAAAGGACGACAAGGTGTGCAGGCAGCAAGTGTACAGCTTGGCTGCTTGGCAGGCTGGCCTTACAACTTACAACAGTGTCAGCTTGGCAGTTTGACAGCTTGGACACGCAACAGTTGCAGCTTGGCTGCTGGACTTCTTGACTGCTTAGCAGCGTAGCTTTACGACAAGTGAGCTTGGAAGCTTGACAGCTTGGCAGCGTGGCTTTTCAACAGTTTGTTGCTTGGCTGCTTGGCAGGGTGAATAACTGCAGAGCAGGAAACCCGAAAACATGCAACCATCACAGGACCAAACATCAACTCACCAATACATTATATCATTCCAAAGGTCTGGATCAAAGGTCTGGATCAAATCCTTTCGAAAGGTCTGGATCGGAGGTCTGGATCGTGTGTGGGACCGGGGCTTGATCCAGACCTTACATTTTGAGCCGCAGCCATATGTCGTCTTGCTGTCTTGCTTTACCTTTGAGGCAAACATCTCAAGTTAGAGTTTTACAAAAACTGTTGCAAACATAAACTGATGTAAACTGTACATATTGACCATTTTTTTCGTGCCCTGCCTCATCTAATCGGTTTTCCAAGGCCTGCAAAAACAAAACATACACACGCCAAAAAGCCCCGCAAGTATGCTTTGAATTGCTTCGACACAAGCGGCTCCAGTTTGCCCAGGACCCAAACCTCGCCTCAACTTTCTTGCCACTGCTACCAACACCCCGGAGATAATCGAGAATCTCATCCAGCTTCTCCTGTCTTGCCCATTCATCCGAGACATCACATATCAAACACATCACGTTGATTCTTGCTATTTCCTTGATTTTCCTTCTCTCCCTGTGCTTGGTGCCCTTCGACATGTAGGGTTTTATCACAGAAGCTTTCCATCATCACATCTCGCGCAAGCCCTTGAAGTCTCTTCTACCCAAAAACAGTGCCTGCGTGTACTCTGCAGGGAAGGGTTCTCTGGCCATATGCGGCATATGCCTGAGCATCATCATACTGTAAGCATATCATTCTTCTTGGTATTCTTCTTCTTCTTCCTGCTGTCCTTCTCTCATCATCTCTCACTACATTCTGTCTTCCATACGGTAATGCTTCATTCATGTCTCCCGGATTTCTCTTGTTTGCTAGCATTTAGGTCTCTGAGCTGCCCGCTGCACCAAAGGTTTGGGTGAATCAGGAGGTGTCATGGCGCGCTTGGGCCCCAAGAGATGCTTGAAGATCATCATCAAGGAATTCCTGAGCATCGCCATGAATAAGAAAGTCTGAAACGTCTTTCCCGGGCTTGCCTCCAGAATCACCAGTGATCTCCTATGGATTCTGGATATTGTGTAATGTGTGCATTTTGCTGGGTTCATTTTTTTCAAGATTTCAGGACTGCAACGAGGCCTGATATGATGACCCTTTGAGCCACTCCCACCTGCCTTGACAGTGTGTGTGTGTGTATGTCCGAAATCAGACTATGGAATCTATGGAGACTACATGCGCTACGTCCTTCAGCATTTTGAAGGCCTCAAACTTCCAACTTTCACGAAGTCAAGACTCCAGAGGATGGTCTTGTAGCTCATTGCCAACATACCTGAAAAGGCATGAAAACACCCATCTTCATCCAATTTTCTCATGAAGTTCACCCAAATTCATAGCTCCCAAAACCTCAAAAACCCTCCCAAAATGGACCTCGATATAGACCACCCAAACCTTCCGTCATCAACACATTGCGCATCACCTGCACTTCACCGTGAGGACCCTTTACAAAGTCATCCATTTGAATCCAATTTGTTGTTCTTGAGGTTGAATCCCTTTTCTCCTGGCCTCTGGAAAGGCAGCTCCCGAATAGCTGGAAACTGTTTGCTGAAGCACCTGGACACAAAGTGACATCAAGTCTTCCGATGAAAAGATTTGGCAGTTTTTGTCTCTGATCTCTGTGCCTTAGCTCGTATCAGTGGATATGTCAAGACGGTGGCCACAATCTGGCGGATGACAGTTCCGAAAAATAGTCGAAACAGGCAACCACCCGGGAAGAATAGGTTGTGTGAGGGATATGTAGGAAGAATCAATAGTGTCAATGTGCCAAGATCATCCAGGCCTTTGACATGGCAGTAATGCCCCCAACAACAGCAGCACTGTGATTGCGAGCATCAAGATGATCGTCACCACAAGATTGCCGTATCATTGCCCTAATCCTGACAAACTGCAAATTTCAGACATTTTGGGACATGAAGGGTTCGCATAGGTAGCACGCATCTTCTGCAAAAATGCTGTTTAAAGTCAATGCCTCAGCATGGAGGTGATCAAAGTGTTCATGATCGCTGGATTGATTGCCTCAATGCAAATCATTGATGTTGAAAATGTCGAGAATTTTGATTCACAAACCCTACCATGAATGATGATGAAGGCGCACCAGAATCAGAGAAACTGTGAGGCCACGGTAGAATGCTCCGATGCCGCCCTCCTACAGCCATCCATTGAATCATGGAAGTGGTTCGATGATTTTCAGAAAACAAGACAAAATAGCCAGGAACAAAGGTGGTGACATGTGGTGACAACATCTTGGTGATCTCTAGGGTTCCTGGTACAAACTTTGTGCGGTCGCCAAAAATCCAGGTGCATTCGCCTGTAGAGAACGCATTCGGAGAGTTGTGGTTTTCACATGCTTCCATGCTTTCATCAAGTAGCTTTGTGTAGCTTCAGCGCTTTCAGCCACTTGTTCCACGCAAAATTTCTGGACGAGACACTGACATTTGATTTACACTGGAGACCACTTCGAACGGAACCTCGGTACGTGAACGCCCAGCAGGTGTTCAAAGAATAAACCGCGTTTGAGCGAGCTAAGCTCAGAACGGTGCAAAGCCAATTGAGTTGTTTGGAAACCAAATTTAAAAGAAGTCTTCTCATTGGAGCTGTTGCAGAAGTATCTTCAAACCTTAGATTTCGAGAGATTTTCTACAAATCTACAAGGTGACAACGGTGACAAATTGTTAAGGCTTGTTGAGAAGAATCGTTGCAACCAAGTTTCTCCGTAAAAAATCGGAACAAGGTGCCATGGAAGATCCAGTAGTTTAGGCTGTGGATTGACTCCTTTATGAGAGCAGCGCCAATTCCACGGTATAGCCCCTGCACAACTGGACATATGTGTCAAAGTGTCAACCCATTTAAAATGGGATCAAGGCAAAGAGATGTTCCCTAAAGCGGCACGATGAACAAGTATGGATGATCTCTATCTAAGAATTTCCAGCCAAGCCTTGATTCCGACCTTAGATTCCGGAGTTTTATTTGAATGTTGCGGTGAATGGCATGAGTAGCATCTGGATGGTTGATGGTACTGATGGTGCATGGTTCCATTCAAATTCTGAGCCAAGAGACACTGCCCAACACCGAGACCAGAGTCAGCATGAAACCTTCGGAGAAATTCGCACAGGATTGGATTTCTCAATGAGATTGCTGCTGTTGAGCTGGCCTCTGTGATCTGTAGCATTGGCAGTCTGAACCTGTTCATGGGGGGGCCAAACCTTGGGGTGATTCGAGGCCCTTGTTCAATCACCATTGACAGGACGTAGCTGTAATAAGAGTCAAGCAACTATCACCAAATACATCTAAAATGCATTAGTTGGTTCTATTTTGTTCGTTTGACTCTTGAAAAATCCTCATCTTCCACTCACCTCAGAGCCTCCGTGCCTTGAGTTTGATGGTGTCCACGGGAAACAGCACCGCCTCCGCTAGGACTGAACCCACAGTGCCACTGAGCGCATTGGCCAAGACTGACACCTTCCGTTGCCTCGGCGTAAGGCGTGAAAACGTCCAGTTTCACAAAAAGCGGTTGCTTGGACTTTGAGAGAAACTTACACAAATAGCTACAAATAAATTGAGTACGTATATAGAAATCTAATCAAATAATCCCCAGCTTGCAGAGTACCCGATTTGCTCCGTAAATCTTTTAGCAAAGCATTTTCGCTACACTTGTAGCAAAAATATGTTTGTTACACGTCTAGGTTTTTCGAAAAAGACATGAAATCACACTGTGTCTTCCTCTTGTCACATGCCATGCGCACCACATCACACAACGTATCGTTGTCAGCCGCGTTTATCTAACCTGCAAATATGCGGTATACAGTCTACTCGTAATTGTATACCGTAAATGTTACTGCATATGGGATCTGCACTTAAATTTTATGACAGTGGAAGCATTACTAGTATGTTCTCCTGCACACTGCTCAGGTGAAGTACTGAGGCACTACCATCACTACTGCGGCTATTGCCTGCCTAAAGGGTTTGTGGACGCCTGCTAGGGTTTTAGAGCTGGGCTGGGGCCCTGGATTGGCAGCTGGCTCTTTGGATATGATACATGTAAAATGAACGTGTATTTTGGATTAACTAAATGCCGAATTGGAAAATGCATCTTCGTGTCATGCTTGAAATGTGGATGGCACCTAGGGGCAATGATGAAGCTCTCGTTTTGGTTCGTCCGCACCTGACAGAAGGTGTCAGCAACTCAACTCCAACTCTGAAGATATGCATGGAAGACCTGCACGTGCCCATTGCCGATTGACATAAGTCCGGAGAACGGCGGAGCCATCCCATCGCAAACAGGCTGAGGATAAATCGACACGTTTCGGGATTCTGCCAAGTGTGGGCTAAGACTGGCAAAGACTGTGAACACATGTTCTTTCACACGTCATTCAGGAGTAATTACAATTTAGCAACCCCTCTCTTATAGAGACAGCTCGTGCTGCCGCTTCAGAGCACTTGCACACTAGTTCAAGGTTTCCGCATCAGGTTTAGTAGCGACTATCATACACATCTACTTTTACAGTGGATAGACTCTCTGCCGTCATTTGTATTCAGCTTGCATTCTCTCGCCCCACATGATTTCCACAGCATTTTGTTGAGACTGTCATCAGCGGCGAATGGACCAAAAAGTCGATGGCAGATGGCATCATGTTTCACTTTTAACATGCACTTCCAGCATGAAGCCATGAGCTGTCAGCCCATCACCTTTCATCTACTTTGGTTGTCAATCCAGACTTCTCAACTCCATGTTGAATGTTTCTCAAAATGAATCATGTTCCCAGTCCTCATCTCTCCAGGGATGCCTTGGGCACAGCCATGCCATGTGAAGGTCATCGCAGTCGCAGCTACCGTTTTGGAGCTGACGGTTGAAATTCCAACTTCAGGAAAGGTGCGCAAACTCCAAGAAGTGCGCAGGACTCTTCCGATAGCACCTCTCAAAGCATTCAACTCTGGCAGGTGGTTTTTTGGGACGACATTTCAGTCGCGTAAGTGTAACGTTGTGGGCGTACCTGCGGCCATAAGGACACAAGCTCTTCTTTCCGTTTGCCTTAGTCCACGTCACTCCATGTCCTCATAGCAATGTTCCACCATGTTCAACCTCCACATCCCCAGGCGCCACGCAGAGTCCACAGTTGCAGCAATTTCAGCTGGCGACGACACGCGGGGCTTCTTCCTGATGCAGTGAGGTTCTAGCTTCCCACGAGACTCCAAGCCGATATCACCAAAAATCATTAGAATTAAGATTATTCATTGTTCAGTATTCACAATATCTATTATTTCTTGTTACAATAGGAATGAATGATGTGTAGCGTATCTAGTAGTGAAGTCACCTACTTCAATTGGTGCAGGCAAGAGTCTCTGGAGGTGGAAGTGTCGGAGGCATCATGTCCTCAAAGCCAAAGTCATCCAAATCCTGGAACGAGGCCAGTCGTTTTCAGGATCCAAGGAGATTTGTATCTATGGATGAACAGCAGTTCCTCCTCGGCAGTGCCACGTTGCATGGCATCCATAACGCTCAAACCACCTTAGCTTTATTATGTAAGTCAGTATAGTTCTTGGTTGGGCATTTATGACAAATATCTTCAAAACATCTCAAAAATCATTCCAACAAATCTAAGCTGCCAACGTTTCAAAGCAGGTGCTGAAGCTGAAGCTGAACCTTCGTGCCATTGTAGCAACATCCCCCAAAAAGAACACCATGACTATGTAGCTCAGCCCATGCCTGATGGGCCCCCGCCAGAGGTGTGCGCGGCACCCTAAGATGAGGACTGGTTGTGTTGATGAAACTCAGCAACTTATAGTCTAACAAAGCACCCGACATCATCAAATAAAATGGAATGAGTCCTCAGATGCAAACATGAAATCTTGGATTTTACAGGCTCTCAGGAATGAAATCTTCAAAGATCGCTGTTGCCATCATACTTCCTCAGTCCTTTTCTATCTATATCACTTCACATGTCATCTATATACAAGTAATATCAACACAAAATAAGATCTACAACCCAAAAAAGACATACTGTTTTCATTGGTTTTCTGTGCATGGCCACCTCATCTTCCCCGAGGTCATTGAGGTCATCACTTCTTCAACGCTGTGTCCTTCCGCGCCCGGGGAGGCACCTGACCGGTGCTTCATAGACAAAGTGTTGTGGGATCATTAAGAATTGAAAAACATATTATATCATACAATAATCAGTAAAATTGAATATATCTATCGGAAAAAAAAATACATAATAATATACAGAGATGTTGCCATTGAAAAGGTGTGAGCATCACGAGCTTTCAAATGGCTTTTGCAAAACTCCGAGAAGGAAATTTGAAATCTGATAAACTCAAAAGTCCAAACCCATCCTTTGGTTGACACTGTTTTGATACTGAGATGGTCACATATGTCGCGCAAATCTGGCTCCAAGTCATGTCTGTCCTTTCACCTGCAGTGCATTTAGAATTGTTTGTAGCATACAGTTTGATCCATCAAGATTTGAGTCCAAAGATCCCAACCTACCAAGGTGGGAAAGCGCGGGATGTTGTCTGCAGTGAGCTCTTGGTATCGATATGTAATCACCGCGTTGACCACCGGCGGATCACGCCTGGCCGTGTCGTCCAAACAGTGCGGCCTTTGGATGGTGAATATGCCCCCGCCTTTGAGCATCACTCAAACCAGAGCCCACCTTCACGTGCCACTTGCAACAGAATCAGAATGTCAAATCCATGATTCATCGAAATCCTTCACTATTTGTACTTAAAACCTAGGTAATTCTCTTCTCTAATGTACAACATCTTGTGTCGTTTCATGATTGTGGAAATTTGTAGGGTCTCAAGCAGCACCAGATTGAAACACTTTTGGAGATAAAACTGGCCTTAAAGCGCCGTTTGTCTGGAGTTTCACAGAGGAGTGCGCCGCACATCCCTGCCACACGGCCACTGCCACCGGCATGGCCCACTACAATGGCCTCCTGTCCATTTGCAGGTTCAAGTGATGCTCTCAATTGGCCTATCTAGCACTGTACGAAAACAGCTCACTAAAACTCCAGGTACCAGCATGTCTCTGCAAGCATCTCAAGGGTTTACACCTTTAATAAAAGTCACCTCTTTCAGAACAACCGCATAAAGGTCCTCATCATAAAAAGTCTTCACTTTCAACAAAGTCTTGGAGCGCTTGTGTTCGTACTTGGATCCTGCACTCCAATTTGCTGCACACAGTGACGTGTAAGTTGTTCAATCATCTTCAGGCCGGTTACCGTCCCAACAACTAACTAAGCCCCTGAAAAGTGATCGTTGGAAGAAGGCTGCTCCCCTTTTTGGGATGGCACGTTTTGCAGGTGCTAAGTTTCTTTGTAATTTTTCAAATAGGGTGTAAGTGAAAAGGCATATGGATCTTGTGAAGCTGGACCTGGACTTCGTAGCATAAGACCTTCGCCTCCACGTTTTTCAACCTCGGTGTTGATGATGATGATTGTGCATGCATGCGTTTCTTTTTCTAAGAGGGAGGGAGGTTCAAGCCCAAGTCTTGTTGCCGCCAACAAGCTTTGACACTAGTACAGTACCTAAAGTTTGACTTCAACAACAAATCATTTCCCCTGATATCACGGTCAATTTCTGCACAACCTCCCAACAAACAACATGACACATGTTCATACATTTTCAGAAGTGACAAGACCTTAGTGGAGCCAAGCAACATCCATGAGGGCAGCTGTCAGAGCTTCGCGATTTGCACAGCGCTCCATTGGTACGGCCTTCCTGATCAAGGCGCTTGCAACTTTACCCGAATCAACCCTGTGAATCGACAACAGGAGTGCCACTCCAATCTCCTGAGGATCATCCTATCAAAAGATGGCCACATTTTTTCCAACATTGACGAGGCTGGCCACTCTTCCCAAATGCAACTAGAGCTTCACGGGTCCTATGCATTCAAACTACATATGTCTAGTTTGGATTCAGTCTGTACTTCAAAACTTGCATATACTTGCAAACCATATACGGAAAATAATACGTTACATACGGATATATAATAGTTTATAAAATCCGTTCTTGAAAAAGGAGCCCCCTTCCATGCTGAGCATCAAAGCAGCTTCGTGTTGGTCCACCGAAGCGCAAATCCGCCGAATCGCTTCCAGCCGCGTCTCGAAGGGTTTGTGCTCAATGTTGACACCTTCAACAGCTGATTGCCTATGTTACCTTCAGGCTGAAACATCGTCTGATATCATGATTTGATATAAAACATGAGGAAACAAGATATAACAAAAGGACCTCCATCTTGCAAACAGTCGAAGACCATATACCTTGGCTCACATCTTGGATGTTTACAACTGGATTGACCACTACAACGCGTAAGCGAGGCGCGTTAGGAATTTCCATTCATCATGGCGAGTGGAACTCCGTGTGATGCCAACCTGGTCGAGTCACATCGCAAGTGACCCAATATACATGTTGTGCAGCAAATAGCTGCAATCCGGCATTTGAACATTCAAACGAATTTAATTTAAGTACCTAAATTTCCCAAGTACCATGTATCGTGTCATAATGTGTACTTCTATCTCATATTCATCGATTATCATTGATTCATCCATCATCTAGTTCTCGTGACCAAGTTCTGAGCTCCACACAGTTTTCTGAAATTGACCTCGACCACCCCACAGCTCACCATCCAGCACACAGCCGGCAGGCATCTTGCGCTTGAACCACTCTGGGCAAGCCTTCAGGAGCTGTTCACGTTGGCGACCCTTCAAGAGAAACAACTCAAATATGTCTTGAGACCATGCAAAACACATGGAGGAACCACAAAATCTCACAGAATTCCGATGTGGGCCCATCCTTACAGTCCGCTCCCATGATCTACACCCAGAAACGAACGTGTTGTCACCGCGCGAGCAGAACTCTCCATTGCGCCAAACGGCACGGACGCCATCCAACTTTTCGGAGATCCACCAATTGGTGGGATCCTGTATTTCAGAGGAGTACCTTTGATAAAGTTCTTGGCATTTTCGTGCTCAGTCATCTTGCAATGAACGCTCTGATCTGGTTTCCGCCCGGAATGCTTTCACCATTTCTAGCATCAGTCCTCGTTCTCCCACTTCTTTGCAAGCAACACGTCGGACATGGCACAAACAAAGATGACGAATGACTTGCGAGGAGAGGATCTGGTTATATCTGTTGAAACTTGGCCCAAATGCCTCATGTCAGGAGATTCTGACTCCAACTGACAAAAATGTCATAGTTCATGACAAATCGTTGTGTAAAATGCTTCGTCATCCATAGATGTCACTAGAGTCACTAGAATATGTTTCTAAACTCTTCGTATTTCCATGTATCGCCTAATGATGTGCAAATAGAAGCTTATAGAACATTGATGATTCTTCTACTATAGTCCTAAAGCAGTGGTGACGATATGGAAAGACTGAGTTACACTCTGCAGATATTGCACCTGCGGAGGGCGAGTGAAACAGCTGCGGTCCATTGGACTCAGAAAAGTCGAACAAAGCAGCAAGACTTGGATGACTCGAATTCCCAGGTTGAGATGAAGGTCCTACAGAATACTGCAGAGGTGAAACTTACGGAACCTGAAACGCACAGCGTTTTTGTCTCTTGGCGGTCGTGGCGTGGCAGAACGTAACACGAACTTGCAATAAGACCGATGACACAGGTGACACCACCAACAATGAACCAATCTTGCGCGTAATTAAGATGAGAAGTGTTTGTACCATAAGCCACACGCAAACAGACTGAAGCAGTGACACCGCTTCGAAACCCTTGAGGTTCCGAAGTCTGGCAGAGCATCTGCCCTTAGTTCGACTCCTTTTCATTGAGTCGACGCATGAAGTCACGGATGAAAGCTGGAGACCTCATCAAAAACGACACATGAAAGCTGGATTCTGTTTCCGTTTTGAGCTCTCATGGATTTTAAAATAAGTTGAGCTCCCTGCGGAGGATATGGATGTTCTCCCATCTCGATGCTTGGAAGACTTTGGCTTCCATTGAACTTCAAGAGATTCTCTTTCTTCTTTCCTAGCAATGCAATTGCATTTTGAGGCAATGCAATATCTTGCTTTCTTGGTCAAAGATCAAATTCTGCACCTGGTATCTGTTGCGAAAGGAACAAGGAGGCCTGCCAAAGCAGAGTTTGCTGCATTGTGTGAGACAAAAACCAAAAGGAAATGCAATCACAATCAGCCCAGGCAATCAGGCACTCAAGCAATAAACCAAATAAACTAAAGACTTCTACTAGCACCAGGCTTAAGTCACATCACGCGGAGGAAAGTCACATCACCCAATGGAAATGCAAGATGGAGGAAAGTCACATCACAAGGCGGGAAGTCACATCATTTTGTGACAATCNGGCAATTTCTTTTGACAATCCCAATGGCACAGCGACTGTTACACAGACTTCTTTTGGCAATTTCGTTTGACAATCCCAATGGCACAGCGACTGTTACACAGACTTCTTTTGGCAATCTTTTTTGACAATCCCAGTGGCACAGCAACTGTTACACAGACTTCTTTTGGATGGAGAAATAGGACTATAGTGGGACTAGCAGAAGCTATGAGAAAAGACGTACAAATGGATATTTAGATCATACATAAATCCGGATGGACAGGACAGGGTGATAGCATCCTGAATATCACGACCATTTCACTACCATACTATGAGATGGTAGGATTGAAGTAGAAGAAGGATTGAAGTATAATGCGTATTGTTCATACATCGACACATCCGTCTCACTCTTGATCAACACTTTAGAGGCCCGCCTTGGAGGTAAAGGAAGGCTTGCGGTGCAAGGGTTTGGAATTGGTGACTGGCCAACGGGGAACACCCGTCCTTAGGTTTTAAGTATTCAGAATTTTTTACAATCAAAACATGTCAAGCTCAAACCATTCAAATCGTTCAGCGACAATCTTTCAATTTGTTCTTCAACACGAAGCTATTGGTGTGTACCTTGGCAGAATCTGAATAAGCTAGGTACCCAGAAAGATCGGAGTGCACAGCACCTTGAGCTAGTGGTTGCCACCTTGCCACCAAACCAACATCAGAAAATGCAAAATCGAAATTGTGCCACGTTACTTCAAGGTTGCAAGCCACAAGTTCCTCACACTCTTAGTCACAAGAAGGAATAATGAGGCCATAACTCGTGTCTTCGTGCGTCTTGAGGGTGTCGCTTGAAGCTTCCACCATTGGCCTTCACCACATTTCAAAGCTGCAAAGAAAATGGATTTCTCCATCATTTGGACACATTTCACTGTGAAATGTGGTGAAAATCTGGTGAAGCAACTAATAGCAACTAATAGCAACTACATATTATAACTGCATGCCTCATACCAACTTCGGGTTCCCACCACCAATTCAGGATGCCGCCACCTTCCACTCGGCACGTCACAGCTTGACCGGTCAAATGAAGCATGAACCCTGATGAACCTTGCCTGGCCACTCCCAGTCGACTTGGCCGACTATACAAATGCCTCACTTTCGCCCAGCTTTGAAATTCAGAAATGCATTCAAAAGTCTAAAATCACCACTTGGACACTGAGATGTGATATAATTTAGAATGAAATAACAGCTTAAAACGCTGCAACTCTCAGAGTTGCATTTGCACCTGTGCCCTTGGATGCAACCAAGAAACCCTTCTAGACCTGCGTGTAGTTGTGGATAGCTCGCAGGGGGGCGCCATTGGCCTATCAGGTGCAAGTAGGTTTTGCAAAGTTGTGAGGGACGTCTCAATCTTAACCACCATCTGTATCTACAGATATATACATCAATTTCCGTGTTCCAATTTCAAGAGATGCATCTGAAATCATGGCCATCCAAAGGTCTACCCAAATTTTCCTACTCTCCTGGTGGCTTTGGCTTCTCTTTCTTCTTGGGAGCTTTTGAAGGAACCTGCGACAGTGGTAAATCTGCCATGCAAATTGTCTGCGAACTCTTCCATCGAGCACCTCCAACAGAGTCTCAATTTCTGCACAGCTTTTGAAAGAATTTCTTACCTCAATTGTATTATAATGTATTATACTATCCCTAACTATCTAACTATCACCTGCCATCACTCTTTTCTAACTCTGTAGTCCAACCTTCTTCAGCTTTGCTTTGATGAATAGCTTTCCTGTGGCACCGGAGTGCATGCACGCAATGCACGACACATAGATGCACTTCCTGAGATGATCAACTTCTAAGGATGGAACCACAGAACTTTGAGTCCACTTCCAGGGGAAGCCATTCTTCAATACCCTGGTACAAGTCGGAGAATGGCAAGTGAGCTTCTCCCACTTTCTCTTCATTCCACGTCCTCATCTACAAACAAAATCAAGAGGGGAAAAATATAATCCATGTTATCATGCACAGAAACCACAGGAGAATCAGGAGAATGACATTATCAGAGAGCACAGCTTCCCTGTTTTGCGTGTTTCACCACTTTGGATTCCAAATTACAAGTCATTCCATAAGTTCCTTGAACAAGAAAAAAACAAAACGTCGGCACCACGTGGCTCCTTTGATGATAAGCAATTATGTGCAAAGCAGCAAGCTCATAGTCATAGTCTTTTCTGAGAATGATGGTCCTCCTTGCAGAAACGCGTGAATTCATGATAAATTAAGGATGCAAACGCACGTGCCACAATCTGTCTCCTCGCACAGCGTGTCGGCAACCTTATCAAAACAACACACAACTCAGGATAGAAGTAGGCTGAGGAAAGCCCTCATGCCACAGCATGGACAAAACCAGTTGCCAGTTGTTCCAAGGGTCAGCTATGCACACAAATAACAAAGCAAAGGAAAACGTGAGAAACTCCAATGAATTCTACTTGAATTGTTAAGCAAGTCACTCGCTAGCCTCAAAAGCCTTGTTCTTTTGTCCTTGTCCATCGACCCATTCCGTTCGCTCTGGACTGTGTCCATCCAGCCAGAATTCCACACAATGCCGGCCGTCGCCCCTGAGACCCACAGCTTCTTTCACCTCACAGCCATCGTTGAACCATCGTCATGAGTCACGACCATCGTTATGACCACAATGTGCTTCTAAAAAATGTATGAAATTTTGTCTGAGACCAGGCACTGTGATTTCCAGTTCACGGGTCATGGACACACCAGGTCTAGCTGAAACATGGCAGGTTCGTTTCGAGTGCAAAGAGTGTGGCACATAAATCTTGCGATTTCAAGAAATTGGAGGTTCCGTTTGTTTCTGAAACTCTGGTTTTTACGCACTCTGGGTCAGGGTGTCATCCAAAAACATCTGAACTCTAAACAGAAAAACGACACAAAACCCGAAGATCTTGGCTTGATGTTTGAGGGCCCTCCCCCTGAGCCACAAAAAACTGCCCCTGTCATATAGCTGTGCTGAACCGCGGGAACTCTCCGGACCATTTTGTTCATTATTTGTTTCATGATCTTCCACCGCAAGATGTAACAAGATTGCTGCATGGCGGGCTGGCTGGTGGAAACTCATCTTGATTCTGACACCTTTTTCTTCAAAGTTCACCTCAATCCACCGGAACGAATTCCGTGTCTAGTGGAGATGCCACAGGTCTCGTTTCAAGCATCACCTGGTCCTGGAGCAAAGCTCGTGATTCAGGTGTACCTCCCCCATCTCCAACCTACCCTCTCTCACTCTCTCTAGACATCATTCTCTCTCACTGTTCTGGTTTTGGAAGCGTTCGGAAGACACTTAGTTCAACGTTCCCTATACACATCAATGATCTACTGCACCATGTTCTCCCAGCCCTCAAGCTGTCAGGTTCCCCGGTCCTTGTCCACATGCACTGCCAATGGGCTGGAGCCCTCACCGTCTCTCATGGCCATGGCCGCTGCCTGCAACTTGGCAAAGAACTGTACCGCGCTGCGTGGCTGAGCAGCACAGGCCCAGGCAAGAAGAGATACATCTTCAGGTACAAATTCTGTCAACATCCTTTCAGCACAAGCCAATCCTTTCTCCAACAGAAGCGTTGCTTCTGAATTTCCACCAGATTTTACCAGTGAAGCAGCAGACCAACAGGTTCGAGCCAAAGATGATGCTGAGAATTCATCGATGCGATCCCTGCTTGACATCAAGATCGTTGATACCAATCGTGGGTCAACTGGATCGTTTTCTTGAAGCAAAGCACAGGCACCTGCACATTCTTCCAACTTCTTAAAGGACACCTTTGGGTGATGCAAAACCGCATGCACCTGCCACACCAGCCTTTCAACCTCACCCCCTTCTTCCAAAGCATGTAATGACCGAGACAGAAAAGGCAAGAGACGTTGCTGTTGCGCAGGCGTGGCCTGTGGCGGTTGGTGCAGCT
Organism: Breviolum minutum Mf 1.05b.01; assembly: GCA_000507305.1. NCBI lineage: Eukaryota > Dinophyceae > Suessiales > Symbiodiniaceae > Breviolum > Breviolum minutum. The sequence continues at coordinate 128,377 of DF239869.1, forward strand.
CTGCAATGAAGCTGTTCAACGCCAAGAGCGCTTCCCGTTTTTCCGGGTTCCTCTCTTGACTGAGGGATGTTGCAATGTCTGGTGGCAGATGCTTGAAATGCTTCACTGGCTCTGACAGGTCGCGCTTGTCAGCTTCTGATTCGGAATCCTCAATCGCTTCCCACTTCTTATACCATCTCTCAATTGGCGCCATCTTGAGAAAACTGAAAACATTGGCTCAGAATCCGGAAAAACTAGCCCGTCGCTTCTTTGGATGGCTGAGTCTTGGCATTTAAGTTAAAGACTCACCTACTTGCAAAGAGCAACCTACATGCCTGAATTCTGCCAACTTCGACTTAGAATGGCCAATCATACATCAAGTGGTAGTACGGTTGAGAATTGCAAACCCTGCATGTTGGGATTGAAAGCTGAGCCAATGGCATCAAGCATAGCTTGGGTTGGACAGTCTTCACTGAAAGAAAAGAGCACCTGCCTTTGCTTAGACAGGTGGAATCGACAAGTGGCCATCACTGCATCCTGCATCGAAACATGGCGGATGTTCATCCTACTTACTTTTGCCCATGTTTTCACATGGCCCTGGACCCACTTTCTCCATGTGGGGTGTGCTCTTGAACTTTTTCCTCTGCAGTCTGGAGTTTGAGCACGAGGCGGGGCGACCCGTTGCTCAGCCCCTAATGAAGAGAGACATTCCCCAAGAAGTCACTAAATGTGTTTACTTGAAAGCAATACATATGTTGTTGATGTAATTATAGATATCTGACAAAATATCATGCATCATCATACTGATTAACTGTGGTGACATGGCTGAAAGCATAGTCACCCTCACGGATGACAGGAAGTTTCTGATGACTTCTTAAGGGGCTAACTTGTGTCGTGCTATGTACCCGTGCTCAGCTTTGATGAGCAGAGGCACATGAGCATCCATTATGATCTCACTGTGCCATTGGTTGGGGCTAGACCAACTAGGGGCCTAGCTGAAAGGATGTTCCAGGTGAGACTTGTCTAGGAAAGGATCAGGACACAGGCGTTGTTCTGTGCCATGATAGAGTGGGGCATCATGTGATAATTTCATAGTAGTGGACTGAAAATATTGTTCCAATTGGCCTTCCAATTTTTGATGCTCTTGTTTTTGCGGACTTTTTTGGACACATGCCCAGAAGCGAACCCATGAATCAGAGGCTCCTTGTGCCGCATTGAGGATGGGACGTTTCGTTTGTGCCATCTGAGGTCCTGTGGCTTTGGCCGCTCGAATGGCTTGTGCAGGGTTTTGATATTTGCGCAAGACTTCCTCGTAGATCATCATCTTCAACCGCGGCGGACCTTGATACTTGGGTGTCTCGGTCTCCACGTCCACTGGAGTGTGGTCGAAATCTGCATCCACATGTTCTAAGAGAGCATCAAAAATGCGACCTGTTCGGAACTCATTCTCATTGGCCACTTCATCATTGTACTTCATGCCTTGCCGTGCTTGTAATTTCACATCAGAAACTAACTTATGCATTGGTGCCAAATCATTCTTCACATCATTTTTGGCCCTCATGTCCAATTCCATAGGAGACAACCGCTGTGTGGTTCCAGCACCACAGGATTGAAGTGCTGCCAGTAATCGACCAAAGGTCGCCTCCCCATTGTTCGCCACATCCAAAATGTCGAATAAAGCCTGAGCCGAGACTCCTGGTTGCAATTCTGCCAACCTGGGATCCCAACTGGCCCGACTTTGGTCCACCAAACCGATTTCCATCATTTGTTGGGCAAAGGACATGCTGTCCAAAAGCTTGTGATGATCAAGATCCATAAAAGGATCACTGATACGTTCATGCTGCTGACAGCAGCGCACACGCAAGTCTTCAAGTACAGATGCTGGGGCGAAATGACGAACGCCTTGGATAAACTCTTTGATGGTCAGGCGCCCATCATGGTCAATATCAATCAAATTGAAGAGAACCTTTGTCTCTTTGTCACTCATTGATAGTGGGAGCAGAAGCTCTTGAAAGTTCTTAAGCAAAAGTTTGGGTGCCGCAGCACAATCATTCAAAGCGCTGTCCTGGAAGGCATCTGCAAACTGTGCTTTAAAACTACGAAAGCGTTGCCTGACCTTCTTCCGAAGGTCTTCCAAAAAGAGGGAAGGTTCGGATAAACCAATGGCTGACACAAACTCATTCCGTGAGATCTCATGGGAGCCGTCCACATCAATTTCACGGAACATCTTGCGTGCTTCGTGCTCAGTCAAATGCAGGCGATCCATAATCTTCACGACGAATTCTGAATGGCTCACCGTGCCACTGCGGTCCATGTCTAAATCCGAGAAGGCCTTTTTGAAGTCACCACCATAGCGTTTCTGCAAACGGTCACGTAAATCTTCGAGCAAAAGGCATGGAGATACAACAGCCAGTGCAGCTGCCAAATCACCAATCATGATGCGAGCTCCACCTTGTGCTTTGATGTCACTCTCATGGCAAACTTGCTTGAAAATTGCCAAGTGTTCTTCTGGATCATGTACATTGACTAATTGTAATCGACTCCCAAACTCTTGAAGAGTTAAGCGATTCGTTAACGCCACCGTGGAGTGATCAGCCATGATCATGATGGCTTGCGTCATGGTGAAGCGACACGCCAACCATCGTCGACGTAGATCCTCCACGGAACGCACCGGGGCAGAGGCCTCGATCAAAACGTAGAAGCCCACCATGGTCACCCGACCAACGGACTTGAAATCCAACCTAGTCAAAAAGGTTGAGAACACAAAACAACACGAGTCATGAATCGTAAGAAGCTGTACCCTGTGTAAATGTAAATATTGGTAATAAATCATGAGAAGAAATTGAACATCAGTCCATTGACAATCAATTTCCAACGTTTTTAATTGAAAAGGATGGATTGATACCAAAAATTACCAAAACAGAAATGTTTTGCAAAAAACAACACCTTCATGAAACTCTTCCACATCTTCGGCTTATCACTAAGCAACCTATCGAAGATGCTGTCTCTGACCTGCTTGGATTGCCATTCAAAGCCGTGACGTGCCAAAACTCGAGCGAGTTCAAGTTTGGTGATTTGCCTCGATTTGAAGTGATGGTTTTTTTTAACAAAACAACCCGGAGGCTGAGATTGGCCTTTTGAGATTTCCAAGGTCTCTTTGCAAATCATGAGATTTAACTAGAAGCATTTTTAGGCATATGCTTACCAATTATTAGATATCTTTTTATCTAAACAAGCTCGATAACTTTAATTTTGACTTGTGAACGGGTCAAAAACCAAATACTGCATGTGGAATCCACTGGTATGAATGCTGGCATGAGCAGGGGAGAATGCTGGATGGAGCTGAGTACGATCATGTGTGATCTATGTTTTTCTTCAGTAGGACGAATAGGAAAAAGATATCAATATGGGAAGTTGTGTGATGTGGTGTTTTGCATGTGAAGGTCATTTCCTTGAAATCCACTCATTGGATCTTCCGCATGTTTCAACATGTTCGATCAAGGCTCCTCTCCGGCAAGTCCTTCATGAAAGTCTCAAAGGCCTCTTTGATGGTCGTGAACTTTTCCAACAGCTTGGTACGGAATTCTTCCATGGCGCCACGAGAGCTAACACCAAAGCCTGGTAAACCAGGAGCAAATCGATTTGGAATTTGCCGGCTGCTACGGTGGCTTGGGCTACTGGAAGATTCTCGTTGCTCACGAGGCATCAACTTACTGGACATTGTTGGTTGGCTAGGGGACATGGAAGACCTTCGGCCAACATAACTGTAGGTTTCCAGCATGGAAGCTCGACGTGGCTTTAGACCAGGTTTGGCATCCTCCTTGTTCTTCGGATTGCGAGGGAAGATACGGTCCAGAACCTTGTGCTGAAAGATGAAACTCAAGGGAAACTTGTTTGCATCAAAGAGGTTGAGTACTCTTACCGTTTGCTGGGCATGAGGAAAAAGATCTGACTTCTTTTGAGCAAACACAAAAATTCATCAGAGCAAACCAACAAATTAAGCCAATCTTTAGGAATTTCATCACACCCCCCTTCCAATTGCCACTAGGTAGCATAGCTGACTTCAGGTTCACTTGCTAAAGGCTCAACCTCTTCTGCCTTCTTTTTGGCTGCCTCAAGACGCTTTAGTCGTTCTTCTTCTTTTGCTTTTTCGGCCGCAGTGGGCCCTGTCAGACTCTGCTTCAGCTTTGGATGCTGATAAAATTTGCCCTTCAACACAGGCAACATATGCCAGTTCTCCTCTGATAAATTTTTGCGTAGTTCACCTGCAGAGCTCCAATATACTTCAAGTTTTTCATCAAAATTTGATGATGGACCAGGAATCCGCTTGAAACACTGAAGTTCATCCTTTGTAAAACGCTTACTGCGTAGCACAGGTTTGCTTTGCTCCTGTGAGACACGCTTTCGAGAGCCTTGTTCACTCTTTGGGCGAAGCTGTGGTTGGCTACTTGAGCGTTGTAAGCGAAGCGAATTGGAGTCGGGTGCACTGGAGGGCCTCTGATCTTCAGCACCTTCACCTAAAGATTTCTCGGAATCAAAAAATAATTCACAAAGCAAGAATAAGATGAGGACAACATATAAACATGCTACGAACAACTAGGAAAACAATTAAACAATTAATAACAAATCAAAATAAACTTAACTTCCACGACTTGTTTAGCTATAAAGTCAACACGGGAAATCAACTAAGATCTAAGATCCGGACTAAAAGGTCCAGGAGTCGGTTTGCTCCTTGACCGTTGGAGCCATGGCTGATTCCAAGATGCGTCGTCTTTTCCCCATGCCTCCACTGCCTCTGCGATTTCGGGGTCCAGAGGGGCCATTCCTATCTACCTGGGGGGCCGAAAGGGACACCGGTGTCCAGTTGGCTTCGAAAAAATGATTCACGGAAAGCCACATCGAAAGTGACATAGGTGCTGCTGCAAAGTGGGATGGACGAGGAGAAGAAAACAATGTACAATATCTTTAAATCTAATCCATAACATGTATTTGTATTTGTGTCTGCGTACACATCTGTGCGTGTGTGAGACTTCGAGCTTTTTGCGCCCGGGCTACTCCCCTCACGGAGAGATAGGTTGGAATAGGTTTTGAGTTTTTGAATTAGCCAGGGCAGCAGCTGCTGCAACTGGGTACGGTGAAACTCACTCGAGGCCCCAGTTCGCCCCGTGAAACTGGCCCCACAAAGGAAAGGATTTACCACGCCAAAGTCACATTTTGAATACACTAGTAACACAGGAGCCAAGAGATTTCCAAAAGTTTTGACCGATGCATCTTGACGAAACAAAGTTGCTCTTGGTGGTTTCTATCCTTTCCTTTGTGGTGTTCTTATGGTTTTGAAAATGTTTGCCACGAAAGGTCGTCTCCTGGTTTCCAGGTGGGAGCATTTGTTGCCTCGCATCGATTCTCTGTGCGTGCCTCGCTGATAAAGCCCTGGTTTTCACCCGGGACAAGAAAGGTTGGCAAGGCACACAGTTTCATTGTGACAGAATGATGCATTGACAAAGCTTGAACTTTTTCTTTCTGTGCCAAAGGAGTTGCGGTCAGAGCACGCACAGAGTTCAGCAAAAAGCACGAAAAAAGAATGGTTTGAACAAACTCTGCCGCATCACTGCAAGTCAGCTAGTCGTTCACATGGCTTTTCTTGCCTGCCGCTCTCATTACGAAAAAGACTGCGGAATGGCTTGAGTTTTCTCCATTTTTTTAGTAACAGCCCCTGCGTCTGTATTAAAAGTTGGAAGATGACTCGTCTTGTGTGTTGATTCAAAACAGGTTTCACACACGTTTCTATTTTTTTGGTGCAGCGACAAAGTCCATTGAGTTCGCTACATCTAAACCGCGGTCCAGCGCAGAGGGACTGCTGCCACCTGAGTTGGTGACAACGCAACGGTGGATTTTTTGAGGATTCGAATCTCTTCCAAAAATTCCTATCTTACTCGGTGGAATCAGAATCTTTAACCTTTAGACCGTGCTTATGAGTATGTGTGGATTGTAAAGTACTACCACAAATGAAAGCAATCATGGTGGTCACTCACCAAATTGACGTATTGGGAATGATAATTTCTGCCGGTGCATCCTATGGTTTGCCCTGTAATCATGTGCAACAACAAGAAACACAGAAATATCACAATAATAATACAATAATATCTATAGTCGCAACATGTAGTAGCTGATTATAACACGACACCTTATTTTAAGTAAACATATATCACAATGGTGGGTCTGATGCCAATGCCAACATTTTTTGGGAGCACCTTGGCTTGGACCACCCAAGGGTTCGAGCTTGATGCCAGCCTGGTGGCACAGATTCGGGAATCTCCAAGATGGATGTTAAAAAAGAACCATAAAAAACCCCGTGCCTTCACTTTGACGTGGCCTTTCCCCGCAACCTGCCGCGGTTGCAATTGGCATATGGCTAGGATGCGGGAATACCACATCGTTGCTTCTTTTTGCCCATTCGCCGGTGCCTCGTTGGATTCTCCAAAACCTCATTGATTGGGCATCCAGATTCAGAAAACTGTTTCAGGGACAGACTCGTACATGATAATTGCAAGAACATACATTCAGTACCTTCTCCAATGCAAAGAGTAACCAGAATGGGAGCACCACTATTTCAGTTAGACAGCTATTTAAATCCATCCTCCGGAGGAAAACTCCGAGAGGAATTTGGAATGCACATATGACTCATATGACCGCCACACTGGCCTGCAGGTTCCTCTGAGGTGGACCTTACGGTGTTGGTTCCATTTCATCACAGGATTGCTACAACAATATCGCAACAATCCCCGAAATTCACATCTCCTGCTAGTCATATATGTCACATATGGCATGTTCTTTCTTTCTTGTTTAGCGATGCCGATTCTAACGTCTCTTGCACTGATGATACAGATTTCTGCAGGCCACTGAGAGTGGAACAAAGGGTTGGCAGCACTTGAGGTTGGCGGCCTGCTGCCACAACATTCAGCTTGGCATGACTTGATCCAGAATGATTTAACAACTGAATTAATGGATGCCATCTTGCCTTGCCCCCAGGTCTCCCATGGGGCCCAGAGTCTGTCAGGTGCGTTCAAATGTTGGCTGAAAAAGCATCGTGCATCGTTTTTTGTTTGCATGCCAGACATCCCAGAGCCTCATCCTTCGGCTTTTTTATTTTCTTCTCTTTTTTCTCCTTCTTCTTTTTCTTTTTCTTCTTCTTTCTTTCATCACCTCAAGAAGGGCCGAGTGTCAAAGTGTCAAAGTGTCAAATGCCGCGTAGCTGAGGAAAGGGCTATCTGAATCGCTATGTGCTGACTGCTCAGATGTCCTTCCGAAGCCGTCGGGCACCAAGATGTGTGTTTCTGGTTTTGCAGGGTATTGCAATCATCTGTGTGGCATGGTTGTCGGTGTCGCTCTTTGTGATCTCACTATCATTTTGCATGTGTCCCGGCAACTCCAAGATATGCATGATCAATACGCTTACTTTCATCACCGCAAATTTTGAAGGAATCTCGAAATTTGCACGTGATTCAGCTTGGGAGTGGGTCAAATATGCAACAACATAAGCAACTCTTTCTGGTGCCATCTAAATTTGAATTTTGAATGTATGATTTGTATTGATTTGTTAGGTGCCTTGGTGAGTTCTTCTCATCAATGCCATCTTTGGACAGGTCTATGATCTCATCCGCTCCCTGGGAGTACAAATGACAATACCCGTTGCAGTGGCATGTCGTGCCAATGCCCTGGGTGAAATTTCAGAAACTCTAGGTGCCAGGCGATGGCTTTCTTCTCACCACTTGTCCTGTATGGAAAAACATGTTGAGTTGCCACATATGGCATAATGGCACGGTCCAATCTGGTCACTTTGTCCCAATGCACAAACTCTGGGCCTTGGCTTTGCCAAGGGCATGTCGACGAAGTCGAAGCCTCATGCTTTCAGGGTGTGGAAGATTAACATGAAGCACATCAAGCGGGAAATGCTTGAAGAGTTTCTTCAAAAGGCCGGCAGGCCATCTGCCTGCCTTGAAACTTTCCAAAGTCTAAAGCCGTTTGCAGGAAGCAAGAATGCATATGAATACATTTGGCAATATGATGTGAATGTGACTATGTGTCTAGATTTTCCGTGTTACTTCAGGCTCAAGAAATCATCCTTGTCTGGCTGAGTCTCAAACCCTTTTCCTTCTTGTCGCCTCAGGTCAGGTCAAGAACAGTAGCATTGGCACCGGCACGGCTTCCGTTGGATTTTTGTTGATCCGCCGACAGGTTCTTTACAACGACTGTCTTCCATCAGGAACTGACCACCCAAACCATGCCGAGAACTGCTCTCCTGGAGTACAGTGTACAGTTCATGCTTTTGCGACGGAGAAACTGCTGCAACTGTGAAACGACGGTGACGTTTCGTTTGGTGCCACCATGTGCCACCCAAAACGACAGCGCTCCCGAGAGTTCTGCATTGTATCCACGAAGCCAGGAGTACCAGCACTGCTCGTCCTTTGGTGCACCGGGAGCATGTCGACTGGTGCATGTCATGTGCATGTCATATATTTTATGCTGTCAAGTTTTTTTTGCAGCTTGCTCAGTTGCTTCCCTTCTGAGCACAGTGGCAGTAGTAATCTCAGCATCTTCATCTTCAAGTAAAGGACCTGACACCAAAATCGGATCCCAAAATCGCAATCCAAACCCAGTCGTGAAGATTAAAACCAGCATCAAAACCGTCGAGTTTACCCAACAGCCTGCATTTTGGCAGGTCTTGGATCCGTCCAGGTACTTAAGCGTTCCTAGGCAGGGAGGCGTTGGAGGTGAGATATCCCTACTAGTTGAAGCTGTGGTAATAACACATCAAGCTGGATGTTTTTGTGAGTAGTTCAGTCGTGTTCAGTATTTTTGTTCCTGGCCTCTTTGTTAAAGAAAAAGCGATTGCCCTGTTCATCCTGATGCTCTGACCTCAGCTTTCACTGCTCTGAGCTGGGTTTTTATGTTTCTACTCTACCAAATTCACGACAGTGTTTAAGCAGCCCACCATTTGTTGACTTCCTTTTGTGTCTCCTGCAGGAACGGTTGATTCAACCTTACTATGATCTATGACATGAGCACTACTGAGACTGGCTCCCATTCCACCAACTGAGCCGAATTTTGTTTTAATCCCTCCCAGTCTTGAGCAACAAATTCCTATCGGAACTGCACCTGGTCCATTTGTCGCACTTCTTGTTGTAACTTTGATAAAGCATCCGCTCTCTCCTGCAGAAGTTGAGTAGAATAACACACTGAGAACTGTTGCCGAACAACATCTTTGTTTGACTTTCTGGAGTCAATGAGCCTGTGTAGACATGGTAGAGTTTCGAACCTGAGCAACCACATCTGCAGCTTCTAGTTCCTATTGTAGGATATTCATCAGGATCTTAGCCGCTGAGTCCCGGGCACCGACAATTGTCTTGTATGTCTCTCTATACACATGCTCCAGTGGGTGTGTCCTGAGAGCTTCATCTGTAACAAAGCAATAGATACAATAGCACTTTTAACATTTTTTAATTCGGAATTATCAGATATTATCAGTGGATGCTGAGATCATCACCAAGAGCTCACCCTCGTAGATGCATTGTAGTAGAAGACACGGTCCTGAGGTTGCAAACTCAGAACCCTGAGCCTCATCACACAACTTACACTCATGATGACATGCTGAGTCCGCTGCACTACTGTCAAAGTGCTCTGTCCAATCTGAAGGCAAAGGAGCTTCCAATGCCTCATGGGTCTGGTGCTGTCCTACTTGTACTAAGACTTCCAAGAGACACTTTGACAAATTTGAAGATGGAAGAGTGAGCTGCAGAAAGAAATTCTGGAAGAGTGTTGAACATAGTCAGTGAAGAAAACACCACCATTCTGACATATGTTACATATGTGACATATTCTAACTACCAAAATCTGACGTTCAAATTCCAGCTCGTTGATCTGCCACTATTCCCACCACTTTCCCCACCTCCACGGCGATCCATAAAAGGTCGTGGTCCGCCACCGGATCGATACCCAAATATCGGGCATACGCAATCAGCTCAGGACCCGAAGGTTTTAGACCCTGTCGCTGCTGCGTCTTGGTCTTGCTGATGAAATCGTTCACTGAAAGGCCAGCCTCGCAGGAATTTGACAGCTATTCACGCTATTCACCGGCCCCGCAGCCAAAGTGCGAGAAATGAATTTCTCGAAGCCAAGGAGTTTGAAGGTACACGCGCCTGCACACGAGTTGTAGCCTTGGATGCTATGCGTTGCTCGGCGGGCACAAAGCAACCTCTTCATAGCCCCTAATTTGACTTTCAACACCTTTGAAAGTCCTTGCGCTAGACTTTCTAGAAGTATGGATTGCTTTGACAGGTTGTTTGTGCCTCTGTTTCAATCCAATTTCCTGTTGGTTGGTCATCCCGTCATCGGGTTGCACAAATCCTGTCTGTTTTGGGTTGCTGACACCAGAACGGCCCTCTGCAGCCGGCTTCGCTGCCATGCTGCCGCCTTGTCAGAACCATGTAAGTGGAGCTGGGTCCAATGATGTGAGGATATGTGAGGATGAGCAGGGCGCATACGTTGAAATACATTGAAATATCATCAAATATCTCCATTTAAGATGTTTACCCAAGTTTACCCAAGTCAGGTTGTAACAGATGGTTTCTCCAGCCTTCATGGTCCCTCTTTTTTCGTTCGTCAGGGCCCTGCAGCGAAATCTCTTTCCAGCTGAGAGAGGGAGAGAGGATGGAAAAAAACAAAAAACTGTATTCTTGACAAATTGTTGGCTGAAGACTTTGCTATGTTCCCTGCTGCTTCCAGGAGAGGTTCACCCTCCTTTTTGTCAGCCTTTTGGCTGTCGGTTTTGTCCAGCATTTTCGAAGCGGAGAAAAGAAACAATATGAAACCAAGCATGGCCTGGTGCCAAGTGCCGGCTATGGACTTTCTGAGTGTGAGACTTTGGACTCTGACCCAGACTTGCCGCGCTCTAACCTAATCATCTGACATCTACCCCCCAAAAAAATCAGCTTTGTGTGAGAATATCTGAGAGATGTCAAGGGATGTTTTACAGTTTGCCAACTCGATGATTCAACTGATTGGTGTCACCAAGACCGAATTCCACCACTCAGCTCGAAACCGACCAAGTTTGAAGAAACCCATGAGATCCAAACCGAACCTCGGGCAGGGTTTTCTCACATGTGTGGTGGAAAGGCTGGCTGCAGTCATCTGTCCAGGTGATTGAGTTGCAATCTGCAAACTAAATTCGATGGATTGATGACTCAACCACCTGGACAGATGAATGTCACGATTGGATGATTTGATGACTTTTGCTGCTTTCACCTCGGCCCAAGCAAACATTTGTACAAAAATCCTGAGATGCCAACTACAACTGGCCCAGTTGGCCAGCCTCACGGAGCACCAGAAGTTCCCAACTTCCAAAAACTACCAGCAAATGTCAAGACCGAGGTGGAGACCAAATGGGGCCACCGCTACGTCGTAGGCCCTCCCTCCGCTCCCCTGTTCCATCTGAGCAAAAAAACACGCGGTGGGTCTGGCATCCACGAACCATGTTGAAGGCCACATGCATGTCATGCAGCATGACGAAAAGTACGTATTTCGCCATACAAATTTAGTTGAATGACTTGGAACGATACAAAAGGTGTGCAAATTATTGAACTATTTTGAACTCACCATTCGCACATTGGCCGTCAGGAGTGCGTGAGACAATCCAACCAGCCTTGCCTTTCTTGCTTGTGAAAAGGCATCAGCATGCACATCATGCACTTGCTTCTTGAAATCCACTGACCATCCAAAGTGGAAGGTTATTTCGCAAACGCGGCTGGATTGTCACTTCCGCGAAGATTCGAAGCATTTTCTCTACCGTGATCTATTCAACCCAAACTCACGACGCTCCACTTGAGCTTGCAAACCTGGCTCTGGGACTTGAAAAATCTTCAAAACCAAGTGATCCTATTGCCTTTTGCCTTTTGAAAGCTGAGATGCTAACTTCCGGTTGGCGACACATCCTGCATATCCAAAACAGATTTCATGCAGAAATTCACCAACTTCACATCCCTTCACCAACTTCACCAACGCCTGTGGGGAAGAAAACGACGAACCATACACCTTAAAGAGAGATGTGACTCGATAGGCAAGAAGCTACAGCCATCTTCAATGCCACTCCCAGGTTCCTGACCACACCATAGCCAGCGTGAAATGTTCGTGGTTCAGCTCTCTCCTACAAGGTCAAAAAAAGGCAGGTGCGACAGGTTTTTTTTTGCCAAGGCGAGTGATCAATGACTTCATCAACTTCATCAACCGCAATGGAAGTCCCAAGTCATGAAGAAACTGTTGCGATTTGTTTCGCTGCATGACTCCGTATCGTACCCCACACCTGTGGGTAAGATGTGAAGCCTAATGGGTCCAGACCCACAAAGGGAAACCTCATGAGCACTGAAACAACCAATCAAACACACCAAACAAAGGGAAGTAAATTTCAGCGATTTATCGAGGAATCGACTTTGTTATCAATATTATGCATATCTTAATATTATCAACTTAAAAATAAATGTACATACAAGTATAAATACGTATATAATATTATGTATATGTGTGTGGAAGATTGATGTCCAACCCTCAAGTCCACCAAATCTGTCTTTCATCTAGTTGGACGACTCGGATGATCCCCTTCTAAAATACACCCACCAAAATACGGAGCCGGCTCTACCTGGTGATCTTCGATGGAAAGCTACAGAACTTCCCACGTGGAAGTTCTCGAGCGATGAAGGGATTGAACCTCAACAAAGCCATGCAGCGACCAGCAACAGAGGCATCGATCAGATGGAAAAACTGATCGAAAAAAAAGAGCGCAAAGGAGAAAGGGATGGCCACAATGACGATTCAACATTCTCAAATTCAGCCACCACACGAGTTGCAAAGCAATTCTGGTTGTTTTCTGCCCACCTGGGGTATGAAAGTACAGAAATTGATGACAAATGCACAGGACATCACAGGATCTACTCCAATCTTCCCAACTTGGCTCCAACAGCAGCTTCGCTCTTTGCTCGTCGCAAACGCGGCCTCGATCCCAATCATCCAAGATATCACCACTCGATTCCACTCAGTGATTCATGGTGATTCGATTCATCCAAGCCACGTCTTGTGCACTGAACAACGGCGTCCCTTGTAGATGCCCTCATTGTTTAAGCCATTCGTCCAACTCGCATCCTCAGAACGGAGCCCAGGCAACAAACTTGCAATAACTTGCAAGCATCCAAACTACCAGCCTTAGCATCCGGAACATAGGATGCCGTTGCCCAATGTGCCAAACCTGCAGCTGAAGTGATGTGTCTGATGTGCCATGCTGCGGCTTATGGACCACAATGCAAGTAGAAAGTTTCTTCCACGACCCCAGCGGAAGTTCTCAACGCCAAGATGCTGCCATATGCACTCTGATACGTTGTGACTGTCATGGAGCACTGATGCAGCTGGGAAGACCTTCTGTACAAAGCTTTGAACATTTTGAACCAGAAATGGCAGCAAAAAGCACAAGGAACATGCAGTAAGCAAAAATCTGATAAAACCAGATTAAAACACACCTCAGCCTTTGCAAAATGATAAGTTGGTTGGTTTCTCATCTTCATCTGGTTGCCACTTTTCTTCGGGACTTTTTTTAGCGATTTTAGATATTTTAGTCGGTTGCTCCATGTTGCTCCATTAAACTATGCCGGAAAATGGATGGACAAGTCGAGTCCTCTCCCCTCGACTCTTGGCGCAAAGGAATTTGGGCTTGGCCCACCGCTCGCGCATGGATGTGCAACAGCCACAATGGGATGGGAACTCCAGTGATGTCAATGTTGTCTTGGGTTAAAGAAATAGATGCGGATGCAAATGCATGGATTTTTGTTTGGATTCACAATCTTGCACTAAAAAGTATTTCATGACTTGGGATGTTGCAAGTCGACTCCATGTTGCGCCCTCGACATGTAGATAACGAAGGGATTGCCCTGAGCTCTTGCCATTGCCTATGCTAAATGCAATAGTGCTTTTGACTTGTTACACGTGTTACACCCCTGACTTCTTGGACCTGGATGCTTGGTCATCAAAACTTATCCATCAAACATTCTTAAGATCTTAAGATTCTAGCTCAGCAAAAGATGGTCGGATCGGCGAAGCTCCAGCCACAAACTCAGGAGCTCACTTAGCTCAGCAGCCAAAAAACACACGAACATGTGGTGACAAAACACATCTGTGATGACCAGGTGTGATGTTAAACTGTTAAACTTTCCAATCACTGCTGCTTGTATCAACCTTCGTACTGAGTCGCAAAATACGAGCCGCAATCTGAAAGCAGAAGCTCAGCTTCTGCCAGTGGTGACATAAGTGACATCTCATTTATCTCGAACCTTAGATGTCACCACACGAGTGCAAAAGGTAAGCACTGGGTAAGCCGAGTAAGCATTGGTGCTGCATTCCATCCAGCCTAGCAGCTTCAAGCATAGTGATCAGCCCAGTAGGCATCATCAACATCTCCATCATCAGATCGCAGCCCAAATGCCTGGCACCATAGAGTGCAACCCACCAAGTAAAACGGAGAAGGCCAAAGGAACATCAAACATTAACCAGAATCATGTACACCTTCATTTACACCTATGTATATATATTATATAATATATTTATACGTAGGTATACACATGACATGTATACATTATAAACCTCAAAGCAAAGTTCAGCACCAATCAATTCAATCCGACGCTGACCAACAGCTGCACGGCAATGAAAGTTGGTGCAGAATGTGCAAGCCAAACATGATCCACCTGCCTTCATCAAGGCTTCATTTTTCTCGCTGCCTATAGACATCGCAGCCACTGCCTGAGTTTACGCCGCCGTCATCATCATCGCCATCATCATTATCATTGACATCCATGCTCATATCTACCTTCCGTACACGAAAGTCCTTCTCTCCCATGAATTGCCCATGAAATCGTCACCTCGTGAAGCTGCAAATAACCATCTTCATTGGAGTCAAAAACCTCGAAGGCCCTGCTGTCCGTCACGTCCTCCAAAGGCAGCATGTTGAGACATGCATCCAAAATTGATCCAACATATCACCCAAAATGCACCTTGAACCTTTGGTACAACAAGATTTGCGCAGCCGCCTGCGCATCTTCAAATCTTTCACTTTTTCTCCAAACCAAAAGGAAGGAAATGGCAACTTTGATCCACAGAATTGTCGCAGGATGCCACTAAGGGCAATGAAACATGTCTCACATTTCTCGTGCCTTCTCTGAATCACCGGTGAATTGAGTTGCCAGGCCCCGAGCGGCGTCGACAAAGCCCAGCCTTCCCAACTCAGTCATGGCTGTATGCTGATGCCAAGCTGATGGTATTTTCCCCCCATGAACTGACATCAAACCCACCGTGCCTCTCCGAAACAAAAAGAGAGAAGAAGATGTTCGCTTCCTGAGGTTGGATTTGACGCACGAGAACGAAGTCCTGATGTCGCTTTTCGGTCCACCAAACCAACCGCTGACCGAGGCACTGCTTTGCTGAGGACACCATCACCATCCTTGTCATGTCGTTGGAACGCTTCGACGATCAGCGGAAAGAGCTTGCCTAGGCAAGTCAGAAGTCACAAAGTTTGGCCAGGAAGATGAATCAGAAATAAATGAAAAAAATATCAGCCCCTTAATCCACATGTAACATGGCTTTGACACATTGAGATATGAGCTTGTCAAAATCACAGTCCCTGAAAACCAAGATTGTTCCGAAGATGCACATGGCTATGCACCCTGAAGGACAAAAGACATACTGTAGACAGCACTGCACACAAACTGAGTTATATGATGATTCGTCTGATAATTCACATGGTACTTCATGACAGTTCGTGATATTTCATGCAAGTCACCATTGAGCTGTCTTACCGCTGCAGGCTTGTTGATCAAGGCAGTGTCACAGTGTGCCTTGATCAGTTGAAAATACCTTGGTGGGAGGCAGATTAGCATCAAAACATCAAGCCCGTTCAGATCACCGGACCAAATGGTACAAAACTTGCAAGACTATAGAAAGTTAATAAGCTCACGAATGTGATAAAATGAGTGACCCAGTTTTGGACAAGCTTCTGTTGCAAAAAGACAGCACCTGTTCCATCATCCAGCACTGGTCCTAGTGCCCCTCCTTTGCTGATGCCTTTTGAAATGCCTCAGGCACTCTAAGTCATCTGTGACTGGCTTGGACATCACAGACACTCAAACAAAGGAACTCTTTCCATCTTAGTTGAGTGCCATTCAAACCATTGATGCCTGTCGTAACCGTTCCTGCAGTTTGCAACATAAATTGGATTAAATCATTGGTAAATTGGCAACTTGATCTTACAAGTTTCAAGAAAAAAACACATCTGTAGATCTGCCTGGTACCTGCACCGACTGCACCATGCCAGTCCAGCTAGGAGTTCCTGAACTGCACAATCACCATCTTAGAGTCTTAGATATCTCTGGCTGCTACGTCAGCTGTTTGACTCTCAGGGATGGACCTTGTGAGTAATTAACTGATTGACCTGTGCGATCTGAACAGCAGAAGAAAAGGCTGCAAAATGCCATAGCAAGGACTGGAGGACTGGCCTGTGACAGACCTGATTGGCATAGCCATGTTTGTGGTTGGAACTGGCGTAGTGCCAGATTGAAGCACCACAGGCTCCTGGGGAAGGTACTGCTGATACCTGGCCACAATTCAAAATCTACTGCAGGTAGCTTGTCTGTCTGTGAGGAATAGACCATCAATCAAAACATGGCGGGTAAACACAGGACTGGCAGCATACATTTCTTCCTTGCAAGCAGATTTCAGCCCGCACCCAACACAGGAAAGCCTGAATGCACACGACATGCCAAGAAATGTCTTGCACGCCAAGAATCACAATCCACAGGGCAGATGTCAAAACTACCCGCAGGAGTCACTTGGGCCCAGTGGAAGCTCTGTGCGACAACAAGTTTTGCAGGGTGAGAAGTGAGAAGCACTTGAAAACAGAATGCCACACTCAACACAAGCCGCAAGTAACACTGTAAGTGGCCGGTGCTCGATCCAGCAGGAAAGAAACTTCACCAAATCATTCTGACACTAAAAGTTTCAAAGTATCAAATGAAGCGGTTGAGTGCTCGTCCCCAATTCAAAGAATCATAGGCCAGACTCAAAAGCGCTTCAAGTTCTCGCATTTAGTCGCATTTTTCGTCACACGCGAGGTGCTGATGAAATACGTTGCGCTCAAATCTCATCAGCATGCAAGCAAATCCAAGCATGCATTATTAACTTTATTAATTAATTGAAAGTTTCTTTCTCAGTTTCTCAGGAGTTTCTTGGGCGACACACAAGCTCCGCCCTTCGACATACTATCGAGGCATAGAGCCGTTCGGTAGGCCATGAGCCTCGGGTCGAGAGACGCCGGCATCACTGACACCTCAGTGTTCCGGTGACGATTTTTCCACAGACTCTCAATCCAAATTGACCAATCTTATTCTATAGACTTGGTATGCCTTGGCAGTGAGGTTTCAGCTTCTGCTGCTGGGAGATCCCAAAGCATGTAAACCACGCACTGCAGCATCTGCCAGTCGCATGCACTGGTCCAAACTTAAGCGAGCCGTGTGCTCCTTGGAACATCTGGGATGGTGAACGGCATGGAACTGCTACATCATCTTCGGATAACAAAAGTTGAGAGATATCAGATATCAAAAGAGTCCATCATACCTGAAGCAGTACAAAGGAGTTTTTATGGTTTAGTACAAAAGGCTCCCACAAATACTTGGATCCAAACCTCATCGAAACGAGCATAAAGCTTGTAAACATCGCTCTCGCTGGGCTGGTTGTTGTTGCCTTGCCAAATAGGCTCAGCACGGTTTCTGCTCTGAAGAAAGCCTAATTTAGTGCACGGCACCTAAGGCATTGAAGACCATGGTCACGAAATGCTTGACCTGTGCCCCAAAATCATGAGAAGTCTGGAACAGTGTCATGTCATTTTGCGATCTGAATGCATTGATGAAACATTGATGAAACATGCAAAAAACAAAAATTCCTGATCTTGATCATCCCTCATCATCTGACATGTCGATTTCGAGTGACCTCAGACCAAGTCAAATATCCATGGCTGCCCTGGTCACAGGCTGCAAAAGCCTCTCGGAACACCTGGCAGTTTCGGTGCCACAATGAAGTCGCAGCAAATTTTGGTGCCACAAAGGCGCAGCAAGTTTCCCCCAAAAAAAATTCTGCTGTGGCCTGGCTGGTGGCATCTACAGATCGGATATCCTGACACATTCCATCTGCTACATTTTTGGAAAGCCGTTGGATGACCATTCTGCGACTGGCCTTGGCATTTGAAGTTTTGCCATCTCCAATGCCTCGGCAGAATCAGACTGACTTTCTGTGATGGGTCTTTTCGGTGACCTGGAATTCACCAAGTGTAAAGATGCCTCCAAAATCAAGCGAACCAAGGGCAGATTGATCTTCAGAAGCTTGCAACGGTTGCAAGAAAATCGACCTTGGCAAACTCACTTGCTCCAATAAGCGCCTATCAGACCTATCTTCGTCGATTCATTGATCTCAGTCAGAGACCCACCAAAGTAGGGAAGTGACCCGGTGGATGCAGAGTCCTGCAGGAGTGACGCGAGTTCGCGGCATTCATGTGATACCGCATCAGACCTCATGTCATGATATTTCATTCTGTCCAAGTGCTGCTGATTTCCATTGATTTCCTGTTTGCCCCCCATCCTTGCGTGTTGGAGGAGAGACTGTAGTGAGGATCCATCGAAGAACACCATCAGCCAGCAACAGGCACTGCGTGATGTCAAGATAGCCCAGATTATTTAGATCGATCTGCTCGGCCACTGCCGCCACAGCACCCATGGCCATCTGGACAAGGCGGCTACTGAGCGTAATACCACCTGAATGAAACACCACACGAATAAAGTCTTGAACTTCTTCTGGCCCACGGTAGTAAAGCCTTTCCTTTCCAGCAAAATGTTCACAATAAATCCGCAAAGTCAAACTCGCAAACTGCTGTGGACCCATTGAGCTCACGATGTGACCCACATCACCATGGCCACCATGGCCACCATGGCCATCGATGTTGAAGGCTGGTAAATCCTTTGCAGCAGTTTCCACCCAGCTTCGGGCAGCCATCAAGGCTTTAGGCTCAGCCTTGGGAGGTTTTCTTGATATCTTTGAGTCGTGTCAATCCTTAATCGATGGGTGTTTCAATTCACAATTGATATATTTTGATAATCCAAAATATTGAAATATATTGCCATTTGCCCATGTTTCCAATGCAACGCTCACCCTCACATAGGTAGTTTGGTCGATGCTCATCTTGAAAGTGCAAAAGTTTAAAACATGTTTTGTTCACTCTCGCCTTGGGCGGATCCCTGCGTTCAATTTCTTGTGCGACTTGGAGTTCATTCACCTACAAGACTTTGGCTGAAATCGCTGAAATACAACAACATGTGACCCAAAAATTCCATTAAAATTTCCCCAAAAAATAATACAGTTTTTGAGCTTCGAGCCTCATTGGTCATGGCTGCAAATTCAGGCAATAGGCCTTGACCTTGAGGAAAATCAGCCTGAGTTGAAGCGACCAAAATGGTAGCAATGGGGGGCAGAAATCTGAACTTGTTGAGGACAAGCAAAGAAATAGTAAGAAGCAGGCTTGTGCCTTTGCAGTACCTACCCAAGGGCTCGAGTGATACAAACAAAGCTCTTATTTTGTTGGATGTTTTCATCTCTTCTCCACTTTTGCTCCAATCTTTTTGACACAGTTGAAGTCTGCCAGGCACGACTCTTTAGGATTTTTCGTGCTTCAACTCCCAAAGGGTGCGCCTTGGCCTTGAGGTGAGGTCTGTGGTTGGTCAGGCACCTGGATACCCAAAAATTCCCAACAAATCCTCCACATCATTGCCCTCCCACCATACCCCTCCGTATCCCACCTTCCCATCAGAACAGGTAGTGGATGCCGTCGTGCCAAGAATCTCAGACTTTCCAACTCCAAACTTTCCATCACAGTGTAGCATGGCTCGGCAAATAGCATCAATGAGGCACAAACATTCGCTGGTATTCAGCTTCGGTTTTCCTTGTGCAAACTTTTGGACAAAGGGGAAGAATACCTGTTGCGATGGTGTCAACACATAGCCTTCATGACCAAAGACCGCGGAAATGAAATCCATGATTCCATCGGGCCAAGCAAGGTAACCCGTTCCAGAATCAAAACGTTGGAAAATTTGTAGGCCATGCTTTAAGAGCTGACAACTCGAAATCATCTTCAACATTTGTTCTCTATGCTCCACATTGGCTGCGGCCAAGGGTTGAAGCAAAGATGTGAACTCGGAGAATTGGATCACCACACCTGTGGAATATGCAATGCTAACAGTACCATCCACTGGTAAAGGAACGTAGTCCTCCACCCATTTTTCTGCCAATTTGGTGGGATGATCTAGCTGTCCCACAGCCGATGCGCTGAGAAGAGGTAATGCTTCTGAATCTCCCAGTTCTTCATGAAACGTGGCCCGGAGCAATGTCTCGATCAAGCAGATCGATTCCAAAGGTGACAGGGTGCCCAAGCGCAACTCAGGATCAAAGTGGCTGTAGACTTCCTTAACTCTTCAAGATCTATGGCTATCTTGCACGTCCGGTTTGGTACAAGGGGCAAAAACATTCACTCGGTTCGGGGCGCCCACGGAGAAGACAATTGAATTATCATTTCGCATTATGGAAATTACCTGACTGAGCTACAAGTAGCTACTTAAATTCATTCGCTCTACATCATAACAAATCGTTTTCGGCCTTCCCTTTGTGCTACCATGTGCTACCTGGTGTCATACATCTGGGGTTCTGTGGGGCTCTGCAATGCCAGGTCTGCAAAGCAGCATCGCACAAAGTCTCTGAGACGTCCATGTGACCAAGTGAGATCAGTGCCAAGGCGAGAATAGATGCCACAAATTCGACGATAGAGTTGTCCTGTCTGCAGCTCCTCAGCAATCCGACGTCGTTGACCCCAATTCGCCAGAGTAGAGGAAAACTGCGAGGAAAAGGCATCCAAATCGATGCAACGATCACAGGGCAGCATGACACTTTTTGTGCCCAAAGGCGCTGGTGTATGTGACAATAACAGTGACAAACACTTCTCCAGGTTTCCAGGCACTTCTGGACGTGTTTGTGTCGGAGCCTCTGTGATAGGAGCTTCTCCATCACGGCTGGCACGGTAACCTGGAAGTAAAGGAACTGGAGCCTGGAAGTTGGCAATTTTTCCTGCCTGCCTTTGATCATCCATTGGATTCGTTGGATTTGTTGGATTCATTTGATCATATGAACGGTCATATCGGTCCATTGGACGCTCATATCCAAGATCTAAATCTTTCAACAAGTGCTGCGTCAAAGCACAGAGTTCATCAATGCGTCGCACGGCATCTTCGCAGGTGATGGCCATGTGTTGCAGCTGCCATGGGACCGAAGCCTCTGTGGCCTCGGTGGCCTCATGGCGCTTGGTTTTGGTGCTGCCAGTACCACGGCCACGCCAGGGCACCTGTGCTCCAAGGTTGCCATTGCCTTCTTTGCCACGACTCACACCTGCAAGCCGTTTGTTTTTGCAATGTGGCAATGTCCATTAAGTCCTATAGATTTTATCTTTAATTTAGATCCGAAAGAAATTAAATTCCTAAGACTAAGCTTGTTAGTCTCTAAATAGTTCAAATTGGTTCAACATTCAATCGCTCTGCTTGCTAAACTTTAACTCTTCAGCGTTCCAGCGCTTCTTTCCACCCCACCACCCACACGGCCTCGTAGGGGCGGCTGCGGTTCTGTCGATCTCGCGCGGCATTTCCCGCACACCCTCCGCCCGGCCATGGCCGCATGTTTCGAGTGAATCTCCCGATGAAACGCAGCGTCAAATGTCTTCAAGCTGAGCTTCACCTTCAATAGCAAGAAAAAGAAATTCATATCCTGTTCAAATTTAAGGAGAAGAAAAGGAAAGGAAAATGCCGTAAAGATGAGAAAAGAAGGTGGGAAGGCAGGAAGGCTAGTTGTTGATACTTGCCTGTTTGAGATACGACATGATATGACATGATAATACGTGATGATATGAAATGACCTTTTTTCAGTCTTGCTGGCTCTTGGTGCTACAACTTTGTATGGAGCTTAAGCCGAATGTGCGAGTACATTGTATGGTACAAAGTGCCACTTTGAAATCAAAGCCTCAAAATGAAAGCATAATTCATTTATGACAAATGTGTGTCAGGCTACCCTCACCGAGCATAAAGAAAGCCTTCATTTCACTGCCTTTTGCTGCAGGCAAAAGAGTCAAAATCATTTGACACACTCAGTTCTGCAAGCGCTCCCTGAGGTTCTTCAATTCCACCTTGAAAGTGGATTCGCGGATAGCTGGCAACACAGATTGTTGAAAGGCCCTCAAACAAAATCACCACAAATGAGGAAATGTAAAGCTGAAGATGCTTCAACCAGAACTAATTGAGGTTTCAGGAAGCAGGCTGGCTGGAAAAACATCATGACAATTTGGCGTGGCGTCCAGGAATATTCATGAATTGAATGCGAGGTATCTATGAATGTCACTGATTTTCACGGAGTTCATACATTTTCATCTTCATAGACTAATGACACGTTCTTCTCTTGTGTTGTCTCACTTCCTGATTTTCTTCTCCGAAGTTGTAAAGCCTTCGCCCTGGAGGAGAGATATCCTTCGGAAGCCAGGAACTCGCGCACCTCGCCAAACTCGGCAAAAAACGAGTGGAAACGATTTGTGAAACCCATCTTGACGGTGAAAATCGTTGAAAAATCACGACACCAAAGAATAGGAATAGAAGTGGCATGACATATCATGACATGCTATGTGCTGTGCCACGTTGGCTTCGGATGATCCCTTGGCCTTTCGAAGCTTTGATTCTTTCTCTTTCAACAAGTCACCAAGCTGAGCGATGTCAGCCTCCTGGAGAGAATTCATGCAACAATTGTTCGGATTGATCATACACGGTTGTTAGTCTTCTCCATTTCAATACTTGCAGCATAACAATCATGACATGTGTTTCAGGAATGTTGACATACTTTTGGCCTCGGCTTGAGGCACTTTCTGAATTTCCCGCTCCAGCTGAGCTGCCTGGAGTGATTTTGCTGCGCATTTGGAATTGGGTTTTCTCGTGACGCTCTACTTGGTTTTTTGTTGCACCTTTTGCGCTCGTTGGAAGTGGCTCTTCACGTGTTCTGCCTTGGAGATTGAAAACTGGAGATCCAAAGTCAGAAGGATGGCATGGTATGGCATGGCATATGGCCTCTATTTGGTGCTGAAGGCTTTCAATCTCATCCTTTCTTCTCTTTTCTTCATCATGTTGGGCCTACCAGTGCTCAGCAATTATCACGCAGGATGCAATGAATGGAGCCGCGTGCCACCTTGAGAGTATCATGGGGACTGCTCATGCTGTGCCTTGCGCACTTTTTCAACAGCGTGGTTTAGCTGAACTTCCTGGCTGGTGACCTAATCAGTTCCGAAGAGGATGCAAGGCAGGTCTACACAAAATTACACAACAACAAAGCACACGAATGCAAGAAATACATGGCAAATATCATGATCTAAGAACGGGCATTCTCTTGTTCTGTACCTTCGTTTATGTGTCTTCGCTTCCTTTCACAATCAGTAGTGATCATCGATTGTCTGGCCAACAGCCAATGCCACACTTCCATCCTCTCGCTGAGGCCACAACCAATCGTCCGCGCTGTTCCTGGAGACAGGGTTCTCTCAATCGACTTCGGGTCAAGTCAACACACGAAAGGCCTGCCTTGGTTTGCTTCAAGTCTTCCTCCAACTTCTTCTCTTGCAAGCTAGCCTTGCAGAACATCCACAAAAATTGGAGATGAAATGACTGGGTCAACAAGAAAAACAAGAAAGGATCCATGAAAAAGGAGAAAATCTGGAACAACTCACGA
Source organism: Breviolum minutum Mf 1.05b.01 (assembly GCA_000507305.1). Taxonomy (NCBI): domain Eukaryota; class Dinophyceae; order Suessiales; family Symbiodiniaceae; genus Breviolum; species Breviolum minutum. Next base: position 152,281 of record DF239869.1, read on the forward strand.
AACCCAGAGCATTTAAAAGATTCAGGATGTCATGCTGGAAATCACTTTAGCTCCCTTGAAGTCCTTGCCTCTGCCATCTCTTTCTGCAGGGATTGAATCCTCGCAGCATTTTCCAGCTTCTGGTGTTGAAGATTCAAGACCTTAGTCGATATCAACTCATGCGGTTGCACCATACTATGAGTTCTACACAGTATCTTCGTCAACGTGCATGCGTAATGAATAGCAAAGGTTGTTTCCTTTATAGATATTGCTTTGTGGCAGAACACTTTGTACATTATATATTTCGAGACTACACGATATACATAATATGTTGGTCACCATTTTGAGGCTAAAACCTTTTGTTCCTTGAGTTGGAGCTCTTGATCCAGAGACTTCTGGCTGTCTTGAAGGTTGGCCTGGGAGCAACACAGCTCTCCACGAGTTCAACATGACGAGTGTCTCATGCCAACTCAGCTGCTCAGAAAAAAATCAATTCAGCTTCCGGAAATGTCCATTTTGTTTGGTCCACAAAAAAATCCGAAACACACTGCCACCATCCCCAGCCCGCAAAGCCTCAACCTTGAAGGCCGCTTTGGCCGCTTTGTCCAACAGCTGGGCTTCCTCCGCCTTCACTGCATCGAGCTGCTTTTGGAGCTGCTGCGCTTTCACTTTTTGCCTTCGAACTTCCACCTGTCAGCGATGAGCCGAAAACTTGAACCGTCGAAACTCGAAAAAAACTTCGCCGCGAAACGCCTGTGCTTCATCTTTTTGTTGAAGCACCAAGAGTTCCTGTGTAACAGATCGATTCTTCTCCTGTCAGACATGGCGACGTGGATGGCCATGTCAACATGTCAACATGTCATGACTGTCATGACGACAAAGCCACTCACCTCCAAGATGGCGGTCTCGTGGAGGGTAGCTCTCTCCAACTTGGCTTCCAGTGCTATCAAAGCATCTTGCCGTTTGGCCTTTCAAGAAATTTGAAAAATGCTGTCAGCTCCACAGCTGTGGCAAAAACCATGGTGCTTAACGAAGCCACCTCAACTGCAATAGACTTAGCACGAAATTTGGCACGAAGTTGGCTAGTCTGCTGAGCCACCTGGCGGGACGTGGAGAAGGGCATCTAAATAATCCTTATGAATGTAAGGATCTTTTGGGATATCTTTGACGCTCGCAATGGCCTCTTGTTGCAGAAGCCCAATGGTCTTTCTGGCAGTGCCAGCCTTTTCCTTGAAACATTCCATTTGAGCTGGACATTTTGTTGCTATGTCAGCTTCTCTATTCAATTTGGTGAAGATCAACTGCAAGTCCTTCAAAGCATTGGCCGCTGCGGTTTTTCTCTTTCGAAGTTCCTGGCATGACATGAAAAGCACTACGAACTCGCCATGTTTGGAGATTTTTGTGCCTGGAGTTCAGGACGATACCGCTCCTGCTCTAAAGCCTAAGGATAGATTTGAACAGTTGTTTAAACAAGGGCTGGCTGGCTGCATTTTTGGCAAAGACTCTGTGGTGTTTTTGGAATTTTTGAAATGGAAAATCATGAAAAACCCAAGTGCTCAGCAAAGCTCAGGTCAGAAATGCTCCTGAGTCGCACTGACATCTGATGAAATCTAGACGCAAAGTCACAACAAGACATGTCGCTGAAGATGCGGCTTTGATTGGGCACCAACTACTTTCTCCAATGCCTCACATGCCAGGTCTAAATTGCAAACATGAAAGAACAGTAACCGCATATCAACATATTTGCATATTTGTAGCAAAATTATGATGTATTCATGTGACCTCGTCTCGTTCCATTCGCTTCTTCAGAGCGGCTTGCAAATGCTGCCTGTGCAGAAACATGAGGATCAAAAAACTTTTAAGAACCAACTGTCAACCACATCCCGAGGGACACCAAGCAGCCCGACACGGTCAACTTGCCGGTGGCTGTGCCGAGCTGCTCCTTCAAAGACACCGCCGAATTCAAAAAAAAACAAGCCAAGCCGCAGATGCAATGCTGCGATCATCTCTTCATGCCATCGGAAGCATCTCAGCATCTCCTCTTTGATTACTCTGAGGTCAAACGCAGACTGCGCTTCCTGCCTCAACACTGCAGAGATTAATTGCAAGGAACTAGAATCTAACTAGAATCCCTCCAAGATCTCTATTGAATTTACGAGAACCTTCCGAATGTGATGGTGTTGCCCTGTATTCAGATTTGTTGTCTGCGTCTCAAGTTCTGAAGGTCCTGGTCAGGTCAGACACCGTCATCTGCGTCGACTGCAATTGATCCTGCCACACGTCGCTGCAATAGAAAGGAACTAGAGATATGTTGGGATACGCAAAAACAAATATTCCCCCCCCCCCCACTTACATAAATCCCCCTCAATGAAATGTGCTTCCCTTCTCAGAGTAAAAGAGTTGCTCGACTCCCCATCAACAACAAATTGATCCTCCCTAAAAAAATATGTCCCCACAGAAGTTCATGCTTATATTATATGCAGTGTATACCAATATTTTTGGGGGAGCTCTTGTCCTGAGCTCTCTGGAGGAGGATGGTCTTTGTGCTCACCTGAGACAGCGTTCCAGCACATGAGGGCGTCAAAGCCAGGCAGAGCAAGAAACCAAGCGGATGCACCCTGCACCTCAGTTTTCTTCTTCTCCTCCACAGCGCCCTGTTTTTGGACCTCTTGCTGCAAAGCCGCAGCTTGAGCTTGCTTTGACGTCAGTTCCTGGCAACTTTTTGCTGGAAGACTTTGCGGATAGTGTCTGCTTCAGCTGAAAAAAATCGGCCGACGCCAGCCTGTCTTTGACGCCTCAACTCCTGCTCCTTGCAGCATATCGAAAAATTATCTAACAGGCACCCCCCCCAAAAAAAAAAACGCCCTGCAACATCAAACCCAGGTCAAAGAGGTCCAAGCAGGTCCAACCCCCGACCTTGGCTGCCAGAACTGATGCCAAGCGCTTGGACCTAGGCTATGCGTCAGTTTCGACAGGCCAGAAGCCCAGATGTCAAGGCTAAGCTCCAACTCAGCTTCTGCACTTTGCCGTTGGGCCTGGTCGATGGTGGATGGTGTCCCGAAACGTTTTGCTCCATGATGTTCCATCGGTTTCTTCCACAAGCTGTAAGATGTAGTCGTGATGTAACAAAGCAAATGTTCATCCGAGACCTTGTCAGCTCGTGACATACTTCGTAGAGTTTCAAGCAGGACCTTTCTTGGCACATGCTAGCTGCTAGCCCATTTAAGCTGTCTCTCCAGAACTGTGTCAAGACAAGCTGAAGTCCCTGATGAACTCATGAACCCGTGGCTCAGGAACACACCAGGTTCTTCTTCTTGACCGTTGCCACCTGACAACGGTCACATCACAAGGCAGGGAAAATCGACTTGCAAAATCGACATCATTTTGAGGCCCAAGCCTCTCCATCCTGCAGTTTTGCCGCCTGAATCTAGAGAACACCGCATGCTGCTTATGCTACCCATCCAGTCGAGGTAGCATCAAACAAGACATGTCAGGTCAATTCAAATCCAAACCACCTGGCAATAACACATACAAAAACATCCCAGAAAATATCCAAATACAAATCCACCCAGCATCGAATTTTCTTGACAGCTGTAGCAACGCCTGTTGCAGCTTCTGAATCTCCAGGTCCATCTTCGCAAGTTCTCCGAGCTTTTGCGTCGCCGTCGCCTGCTCGTTGCTTAGCGCCTCACAAGAGGTTCGGTTGAAGGACCTGGTAACCTTGCGTCAGGCGTCATATTGCATCTCACATTGGATCTATCCCATCACCTTCCCATTAATTTCAACTAACCATCTGACCATCTTATCATCACGGTCGTTGCTTCTTTTGTTTAGATTATGCCCTTTTGTTCACGCATAGCTCTTGGTAAAGGGTCAATCAGGTTTTTTCATGCCGCCTGCTCAGCAGTTGCCAGTTTTTGAACTGCCACTTCAGCCTTTCCAAGACAAATCGAATGAAGGCCGATCTATGAGATCCTGCTTGTGCAAATATCAGAGGCACCGCCTTCCCTCTACTCCGCATCTTCTCCTCACAGAGGTTGCCACAAAACTACAGAATTCGTATGGCATCTTGCATCAGTTCACTTGCTCCTGACTAGCCAGCTGAGTGAAGATTGAAGCCCCAGGAAGCCGCATGGATTCGGCATCTGAGGCCTCAGGGTCTGAGCTATCGATGTTGAAACGATTCCCTGGCATTCACGAAGCGAAAGAGCGAAAGTGTAGGCCACGCACCACTGGCCCAGCCAAAATCCTTCAAGCACAGTGTCACCGTGTCACATGGAGAATCTCACTCCCTCATCCGATACAACCGCATGGCAGCATGGCACACCCGGTGTTTGAAACAAGGCTCTGATGGGTTTCCACCGGCAACTTGGCATCTTGCTGCCTCACGTCAAAATGTGACTTCAAACCTTGCTGTTTCTCTGTGTTGATGCTAGGTACATTAGAACCGACAAAAATTAAAGCAGGCACTTCCAGTTTGCAGTTTTTTTCGTCGATTCTGTTTGGCACCTTTGTAGGTTTTCAAACTGCCTCTGAGCTTCCTGCAACTCTTTGGTTGTTTGCTGGGGCTGTGACCTCAAGGTAACTCTCATGTCACATGCTTCATCAAAATTTTCGTTGACAAACTGAAAACTCAGCATGAGACATCTTGGTCTTGGTGCTACTTCGCACTCGGGCAAGAATGGCCTCCACATGACAGTGAAACTATGTGAAAACTGATCTCTTCAAGAAGGTTGAAGCATGTTGAGACGCTCAAGCCATGCCATGTCTCCTCTGCCCTCTGCAACGCCATCCTTTCAGAGGAATGACCATACTGCTCCTGGCCCAACTGAAATCACAATCAAACTTCAGGCTGCCTTTGTCCAAGTCTTTGTGCTGTCATTGAATCTGATATCCAAGCATTTTTGGACTTCGGCCTGCTGAAAGGAAAGGCCTCCAGCTGGCAGCGGCCTAATTTCAGGCGCCTCAAAGCATCAAGATCGAACACCAGAAAGTCAGAAGTTATATGAAGTTATCATGTTTAGAGGAAAAGTGCACATGTTCATACATTTTCTGCTGTCCAGGCAACCCCAGTGTGACAGTGTGGAGTGTGGATTTCATGTGGATGTCGTTAAGTACCACGAGTTTCAACGAGGCCGAGCTGCAACTTGAAGTTTCATTGCCTCTCTTGCATCTCGCCGGCCATCGAGGATGACATCCTAGCATTTCCAAAGCACAAGTTGTTGGCAAACTCCATCTGCCGAGAACCTATGGTGACACTCCAAGAACTGCGTCCTCCAGAACAGCTTGGCCGGCAGCATCTGCTGCAGCTTCTTGGCTTGCGGCCAATTTTTCCTTACATTCTGGCACACCAAATGCAGTCTTTGTTATGAGAGGGCATTCGTTTCTGTCAACAGTATATATGTGAACTAAAACCAGAAACATTGAGCAGGTTATAAAGCACCAAAACGTCTCAAAGTATACCGCACAAGAGGGGAGAAGACGTGAGAACAAGAATGAACAAAACTAAGGAAGTACCATGGCAAAACAGGTGGCTGCACCATGGTGCATCCCAAGACACGTAAGCGTATCTGGCCAGGGCGGCGGACTCTTTCGCCTGAATGTCAAAAGCAAGTGCATGAATCAAATCTTGAACCAAGCATGTCCCTGTGGAGAAAGATGATTGATGTGTGATGCTGTGGGTGTGTATCTCTTTGTCTCATGTGCAATTTGAAAGCATCCTGCCCCGAAGGTATGAACATGAAAATATGATCTCGCATTTTTTGTCCTGCAGCAACCCATGGGTCGAGAAACCCTAGGCTCCTTGCACTCCATGGAAACAGCCAAGAATGAACAGCACGCCCGACAAGAAAAAGACTTGCAGGAAGTCCACCAACTTTCTCCATGCAAGGATCTAAAAATCTTCAGAAAGCTAGTCATTTAATTTAAATGAATGCACGTAGCCTCAGTAATGCGATGGTGGTTCCAAACAACTCAAGGGCTGAGTAGCTGATCATGCAACAAGCGGGAGCGCCTTGTCTTACCACCAAAGGATTTTGCAGAGAAAGTTCGAGTCGCGGGTGGAACATGGTGGAACTGTTTTCGTGAGACTCTGAAATCAACCTGGAAGCCCAACTTCTCGGCTTCATCGAGAATGAGAAGCAGCTGAATCTCGTCAGCTCCAAACGACCGCATCATGTCTGATATGAAGTACTTGCTTGTGAAGCACAGCCTTTGCAGCTTGATTTCGAAAGCATAAAAAGTTTCGGAAATTGTGAGTCCCAAGCATTTCAGAATATTTCTTTGCACGATTTCCGTCCAAGCGTTCCGCCTCGCATTTTGTATGCCATGGGCCATTGCATTCAAAATCGGAGGCAGAAACACGTGGATGGGGATTGCGCAAAAGCTCGTCGCAATGATCTTAGTCTCGGTTGCGGACACCGAGAAGTCTCTTCAGTTCTCTTTGGGGATTACTTTGACGATGGCAGCAGCCAGTGCCATGGTTCAGCCCGTTGCACAGCCTCAGGTGAGTTTGATTCTTGTTCGGAATGCATGATTTTTTGCCTGACAGTCCCGCTCTCAAGAGTAATAGTTAAAACATGTCTGTACCTTCTGGTTCTTTCACCGGATTTTCTTTGAAAAAAACACCAGGAGAACCGATTGCACTTCTACACTTTTTTTCTTCGCAGAATCCAAGCTACCAGAACCTGCTTTGGTCTTCCACCTCTTTCTTTCAGCAACAAAGGCTTCCATACGAGTTCGAGTCTTTGCGATCATGGAAGTGCTGCCCCTCAACGATGAACAGCATGCTGATGTCACACTTTGCTGTTGCGCTCTTCTACCTCTGGAGCCATAGAAGGGACCTGCTCTGGCAGGAAAAGTTGGGGGGAGGGGGGGAAGCTTTTTGGCAACGCTTTGGTAAGGGCGAATTGAAAAAACAAAACCACAAATATCCGAAGATTAGTCACTGACCTGTGGGACAGAGCTCAACATGCCGGTCAAATTCATATGCCAAGCAAAAGTCCGCTGTCCAGGTCTTCGAGCGCAGCACGTTTCCAGGCTTCACATCCCTGTGCCACATGATTCTGATGCAAATACATCTTTGAGCCATCAGCCAATGTCAAGGAGAAAGGGAGCTGTGCCAACCTGGGTTCTCTTACCCATTCCAAACCTATCGGATTCGGCTCACCTCAAACGCAACTGCTTCAAAATCAAAATGATCAACCATGATCAACCTATATCAGCCTTGTGGTTCCAGATTCATCCCCATTCATCCCCCACCTCCCGGGCATGACGTTCAGCCCTCGTGAGTTCCGCTTCTGCAAGCGTCTCCGCCTGCGAAGCCCCCAAAGTCTGCGAAGGAACGTAAAAAACAAATGAAGGCTGGGGCCAAAAGCACATTGGAAAATGATGAAACATGAAATGCCCGTAGCAGAAAAGAGTCAGGAAGCTGCGTCTGAGCATTGAAACAGTGAGACTAGTGCTTTGAACGTTACTCTGGGAGAGGGCCCCAAAGAACGAAGTATCTGCATGAAGAACATGTCAGCAAGGAAGATGGTGTTACCAGGCCTCTCTTGATGGGCTTGCCTGAAAGCACCAGTGGCGCACTTTTTGGCAAATTCGTGATGAACATCTCCAAACATCTTTCCACAAGATGTAGTACTGAAAGTATTGTACTGCCTGTATATACATTTAGATGTCATATGTACATAACTCTCCAGCCTGCAAGAAGGACAAGGCTCCTTGAGTTCTTTTCCGGGAGGCCTCCACTCGACCACCGATACAAACGACAGTACAACAATCACAGCCACCTGCAGAGCATCAAGCTGAACCTCTTCTTCAGCTTTCTTTTCCTGAAGCAAAGGTATGCAGCCCAAGACTGTCCCCATTTCAAAAGCGTAAACGGAATTGCTCCGTCCTGCAGCTTCAACATATGTGCATTACTGGGTGTTTTTCAATTGTCCTGTGCTGTGCTCACACTTCGCACCCCGGAAAGGACCACCTGGCTGTCACAACGGACAGAAGTTGCCGACTGAGAGATGCAGAACTGCACATGGCCCCATGGCATCAGACAGCATCAAATGGCCACCATGGCCGTCATGGCCCTGAGCTCTCCGGCTTCATTCTGTGGAAGAGCTGGAAGTCCACTGATCAGAGCAGCGACCTTGGATCATGGCTTTATGGGCCCCATGCAAAAAATAAACAATCAGTGAATCAGGATGCAAAAATCTACACAAATCATCTAAGTCCATCTATCATAGTCAAGCAACCGTCAGAACACCAAGCATTTGCTTGGCGCCTGCTATGGCGCTCACCCTAACTTGGGCCAGCTGTGTGGCAACGGAAATTTTGACAACAAGACACATCCTTGTGGTCCTTGAGCTGACCTGTCCTCCACATCCCTTGTAACACTGGAGCGAACAAGAATCGTCTGCGTCCCCTGCATTTTTTCGGCGACCACTTTCTCTGAGGTATTGATTTCAAAGGATTGCACGTCCCAGCCAAATGTCTTTGGGCTGAGATGACTCTTGGTAGAAAGTGTCCAAGTCCACCCATCTTCAGCTTCGGAGCCTCGGCGAATGACCTCAAGCCGGGGTTTCTCCAGGAAGACATGCGTGATTTCTCAGTTTTTCGCCGCCAGCTTCTCGATGGCAACAACCAAGCGCGAGAAATCCTGACGGAATCCGTCCAATGTCTCCTCAACGCTCAGATCTGTTCCACGTGTGGCAGTGCGGGAAGGGTATCAAGTGCCATACTCTAGAGGCAGTATACTTGGAGGCTTGGTATACATTGAACACTCGAAAAGGCCATTAATGAAAACTGGTTAAAGCCGACTTTCAAGCAAAAGGACTTCCAAGATTGAATCCGAGGCTCTCTCAGGCTTCCCATTTCTTGCCGCATTCCAGCTACATTACTGGCAATGCTCAGGAGGGCCTGGCGGGGGTCAAAAACTCAACAGCTTAGCCGCTAAGCCCCACCATCCTGTAAAGTCAGGCCCACCTCATTCCGGTCTGCACTCCCCGTCTCAGTTTCTTCCTGCACTCCATCATATTACATTGCTTAGACAACTGAAATCGACAGAAAGTTGGTGGTGATTAAACCCATCCCCCACATATCACTGATGTAAGCCTACGCGTGTCTCAAAGAAATGTGAAATATATTATATTCAATGACAAATTCACACTCTCCTGCGCAGCACAGCTTCTCGGCGCCTGTGCGGCACAAGAAGGCTCAGCGGTTCCTGTAACAGGATCCTTAGGTTTTTTATCCAGCAAAACAATCTTCCCGTCTCAAACAGTTCCTTCTTGGTCAGTATAACTCTGTCGCTGTCTCTCTTGGCCAAGACTCTGGAAGTGCCTCTGACCTGCCAAGACGTTGAAGACATCACTTCATCACTCAGCATCATCAAAAATCAATGTATAATGAATAATGTATAATGTATAATGGGTGTATACGATATACGTAGTTTATTGATAATTCCATGTATATTGTGCAAATAATGATAACCAAATTCTGATATATCATAAAACACTGAAGCAGAAGCAAAACCCAAGTCCACTTTAAAAGCTGGCAATTGCACTTCACAATCTTGAAAGCTCCCCAGGTTTTCACCGGAGTCACGACACCATTTCGGCCTGTGAAAAAGCTCTCGCTTCGGACGTCCAAAGTCTCCAGCCGACGGCGCTTCGGAAAGCAACGCGTGCAGCTCCAGACCCTGGACACCCGGCCACAAAGAGAGACCTGACATGGCAGCGGCAGCCAAAAAAAAAAGTCGGAAGACATGTTTAGTGCTGGGGGATTGAAGAAATGTCTAATTTGATCTGACCATGAAAAGCGCGTCAGCTCTTTACTGGTAGACAAACGCCACACACACATCTCCACGCTTGAACACAAGTCACACCATCCACCATCCCCTCCTTTGGCCTGACACTCTCAGCGATGCAGATGGCAACAAGTTGAGGGTGATAGGTCCATGCCAATCAGATCGTCCCCACTGGTGAGGTGGTGAGAGTCTCCAAATGAAAATCTCGCTGCTGTTGAAGCTGCCATGCACCACCACACCCTTGCCACCCTGTTCCGCAACGGCCACCAGCTCTCCAGCCTCCCGTTCAGCACCGCAGTGGAGGCGTAGTCCAGCTCGGCCACGGTCCTTGTGGAGAGCGTGCAACAAGTAGGTACAGTAACAACTCAAGACTGGTAATGAGACTAGTACTAGTCCGGTCCGTGTCTTTCTTCCTTTCTGCGTATCATCTGAATATTCATGATGTCTAGTTATCTCCCTTTTTTCCTCAATGGCAACCTATAGCATCTCATATATGCAGCTTAGGTGCTTTTGTGAAAGAACATCGGATTGGCAACAAATACCGTTGACAAGGAACCACCTGCAAACCCACACCTGCCAATTCTGTAGGGACTGGATTCTGCCAAGCAGATCCAATATTAGTTAGCACACCTCCAGGCATTGGTGAAAGGCTAGGTCGTTCCAATCCATCTTGATCATCTTGTGGATTTTCAATGACCTGAACCAAGGGTCTGGAAAGCACAGGTGACTCACGTGAACCTGGTAAGATCAATTCCGGCTCTGATGGCTGTGAAACTTGATCAATGCGACATAGGAAGGTGTTGGAAAAGAGTGCTTGAATCTCCACGCATTCACCTGAGCAAACCCCAAAATTGGACACAAAGACATTTCAAAGATTGGAAAAGCTTTGGTTTTAAAAATCTTCGGAAAAATCGTACGACTAACCTCACCATGCCACCTGATGCAAGAAGATGTCGCACTGAAGGCTCCGCCAGTTCAGCCTGTTTTTCGGTCCAAGCGAAGCACATGAGTTGCCCTTTACCTCCCACCAGGAGTTGAGAAGCATCATTGGACCAAGACAAGCAGCGGCAAGGAAAGCTCAGTTGCAACGTTGAAAGCTGTTGCAATGTCATGGTTCCAGTTCCATCCGGTGGAAGTATTTGAATTAACAACACCCGATCGGACAATAAAACTGAGAGAAGTTCGCTCTCGTTAGACTGTTGTATGCACGATGGCAAGGTACGGCCAGACAGACAAATTGCCTTTGCTGTTTTGGCATCATCTCTTGGAAGAGCATCAACTAGTTGACAGTCTGCCACATCATTCACCTCTGCAGGTAGCTGCCAGAGCGCTACAGATGCAACGCCACTGATAATCTCCAATGAGGCAAAAATGCGCAGGCGTCCACTGAGGAGCAACTGCCGGGGGTTGGACAACGTAGGTTGCAACTGCAAACGCGAAGTCTTGCAGGTAATTCGACCGGCATCCACGTAACGACACAGGTAAGGCACCTTATCCTTGGTGTCGAAGATCAAGAACTCCCCAGCACAACGATCACCAGCCGGCAGGGCCAGAGCACCAGAAAGGAGGTTGCAAAATGGACGATATGTGTAACATCCCCATGTGTGACAATCCTCGCCAGCCATCAACTCGGCTAGAGCTTGAGCTGCTTTGCTACATCTAGTGTACCGAAATCGTGCGATAATGAAGCTCAACCATGGCCATACTGGGCCATGCCGTACAGTGTCCTTTCTATTCGACCCACAAGTCTAGCAAAAGCAACTTGGAATCCTTTGTATCCTCGGATGCAATTGCTAGGGAATGAACAAACATAACT
>DF239870.1:6783-42147 GCA_000507305.1 Breviolum minutum Mf 1.05b.01
TTGTTGTTGTTGTTGTTGTTGTTGTTGGCGCGTGGCAGCTGCAGCTCAGGGAGTTGGTGTGAGAAATTTGGGACTCCCCAGGGACAAACTTTTTATTAATCAGAACCATCAAATCAATTGCAGGATTCTGAATAATTTTGCCCAAACTTTTTATTAATCAGAACCATCGCACTAATCGAGATCCAACATTATACTTATCACATCTATATCATGTATACATTCATTTTTTGCAGCTGTATGTCTTCATTCCTATGTGCACTGTGCGCCAATTGCAGGGCCGTAGGGCAGCAAAACTACCTTGGGGGTTAGCGAAGCATGACCTTCCCATAGCCCCATAGTGAAACCTTTTTCACGGCTCCTTTGCTGGTGAAGGAAATGGGACTATTTTGATTTGGGATCCTGTTTCCCCTGAACCATGTGTTTTTTGCATGAAGAGAAACCACGACTTCATTTGCAACAGGAATGACAATTGTTCAATTGGTATCCTAATGTACCCACAGATAGGCTCATAATGATATATATATATATATAGATATGTTATATATATTTCCATTTCATATCATTCGGTCAAACAAGAATGACAACTGCGAAACAAACAAATGCCATTGGTTTTCCATGGCATCAAAAGGCAACACTTACAGTTAAAGAAAATCCATCTCATCTCATCACATCTCCCAATCCTCTACATTTCCCCCCTTTCTTCAATCGTCTAGTCATCCCTGATGACATCCACTTTTTGGAACTTGCATCCAACATTCCCCCCGGAAAGTTGCAAAGAAACATAGTCGTAAAAGGTAGCCAGGTAACCCATCCCTTCCACTCCTCCCATCCCCAACCCAACGAAATGGAACTCTAGGTCGTCCACAGAAAATATAGACGATGCACTCCAACTTGACCATCCAACCAGTGGTGGAAGTTGTTTGGTATTTAGGTGTCCCCAAAACAAAGGCCCTGCAGGCAAAAAAAACATATCCCACCAAACGGGAAAAGGAGAATCATTTTCAAAAAGGGCCTTGAGAGGGTATATGTTAGTTCCCTGGAGAGTACTTGGAGGATTATCCCAGTTAGTGGTTAGTAAGCTCCATTTACAAGCGATAAAAGGCCATCTGGAAGGGGTCCCACAATCCTACTTAACCGGACTCATTAACCATGGTTATTAACCCTGGACCTAACTGGGATGATGCTCCAAGTAACATAGGCACTCCCAAGAATAACTAACACATGTCCCTTGAAATTCACTGATTGGAAGATGTATGATGCATGCCCTACTGAAATAGTCACAGTTTATCTTTTTAAGGGATATGTTAGTTCCGCTGGAGGTTACCCCCTACGAAAAAACAAAGCTGCCTGGTGGTGGTCTCAGCCAGGTCTCAGATGGCGGCTCGGACACAGAGCCCAGTAGTCCTTCCTTGGTGGCTGCAGGCCATTGGGGTAACGGTTGTGTTTTTTTTGTTTTTTGTTTTTTTGAAATAAATAGGAAAGGATGAAATTTTGATGAGAAAGGCTGTTTGATTTTGAATGGTTGTAGATAGTTGTTTCTATGATTTGCATTTGTATGTGTATGTGCATTTCTCTTGTTACTATTTGCATTTGTCTTTGTAGTATGTTATATTTGTTTTCATTTGTTCTATAATCATTTCTTGTTGCTGTTGCTTTTGCTGTTGCTGTTGTTGTTGTTGTTGTTGCTGTTGCTGTTGCTGTTGCTGTTGTTGTTGTTGTTGTTGTTGTTGTTGTTGTTGTTGTTGTTGTTGTTGTTGTTGTTGTTGTTTACGACAGTCAATCAGTCAATGGACGCGTTCTAGGATCTCTAGATGTGTATACATGTATATATTGGTGACCTGTCTCTTTAGTCCAGGGGCCCACTGATTGCTGACGGGATACATCAAGTTGATCTTTTTGCGTGAATGGTATTGAATGTTTTTCATGTGGTGCGAAGGTTGAAAAAAATCTATTATACGTCACGTAAAACCTCACTTTTTGTCCACGAAAACGTGCTGCGTGACGTTTTTAGATCCACCTGAGTGCTAGAAGGCTGGGCTGGATTTGCGTTTGAAAGGTTTTGATAGGCCGGAAAATCGACTTTTACCTACTGTACATGACAGATCCATGGGACTGGCATATTTACTGACCCCAATTTGCCCATAGATATAGATGACATTTTGCCCATACAAATCAACTTGGGGTAACACATAACAGTCCCATATTAGGTCCTAAAGGGTCACGTCATGAAACTTCGCCATCGGCAGGTCGCATGTCCAAAGGTCCCTTGGCGTTGAAGCCATGTTGCTTTGGGATACGTGGGATCCAGCTGACTAGAGATATCTCCATGTTCACGTGTTGAATCCAACTGTTTGCAAGTGGGTGTGGGTTGGCTGACTTCTTGAATGTGGCGAAATTTCGTGGGTTACAAAATGCTCCCACAAACAATGCGGTTGAAGTGATTTTGTCTAATGATCCGTGCATTTTTGCACGTTTTTAGGACCTTTACCAGAGAAATGTTCGTTGAACCACAACTAGGTGGTAGTTTCAAAGATCTTTATATTTTCACCCCGAAAATTGGAGAAGATGAATCCTTTGTTAAAACTCACCCTAGGGATCCTGGCTCACTGAACGTCAGATAATGAACAAGGGATGTTCAATCACTTTACTCAAAAAGGATTTTTTAGATTCCATGGTTCCATGAAACCTTACCATTTTCTCAGTTTGATAGGTAAATATAAGCTATAAATGGCCGAAAATAAATAGATGCTCGTAACTGGGCTTATTACAACGGGCCCCTATGTTTCGGTGAGCTCCGCCCCCGTTGAAAAACTGCAGGCTCCCTTCACTCCAATGGGACGGAGGCGGAGCCCAGCGGAGCCGGCGTTTCAAAGGGTTGTTGGAATTCTTGAAGCCATAGCCCATAGGATCCATGTATGGCATATTCACCTACATTTACCATAGAAATCCACCAAATGAAGGTGAATATGCCATACATGGATCCTATGGGATAGGTGAGTTCCATATTTTTATTTAAGAAAAAGGAAAGTTACCCCTCCCAATGCCACCGAAGATTCCCCAAGAAATAAGGCATTATGTTTCGGGATTCTTGGTGGTTAATAATGGTTGATATATATGATTGACTAGGTGGTGGTTTGCAAATATTTTTCCTTTTCACACCTGGAGTTGGAGAAAATAGAATTAATTTGACGGTTGCATATGTTTCAAACAGGTTGGTTGAAACCACCAACTAGCCATATTTTATTTAAGAAAAAGGAAAGTTACCCTCCCTGAAACGAACATGTTCGCACCTGAAAATCAATGGTTGGTTGGAAGATGTATTTCTTTTTAAAAAGGCCTATTTTCAGGTGCTATGTTAGTTTCAGGGAGAGTATATCAGCTTATAGGGAGTTGGGAAAATATAGTAAAATGGTTTTAGATAATTGATTATATCCGAAATCCCTGGAAACTTTATCCAGATTATTGGAGTCTTCGGCTTCTTTCTGTTGGTGCAAATTTGAATGTGTATTGATGGGAGGAGATGTAGGAAATTGCAAGGAACTGTACTTGGTGGAAATGCTATCGTTTGCTCAGACTTTTGTCTAATAGCTTACTATATGACCTTGATGGAAGGTACTTGTTTCGGATGGAAAATCACCTTCACAGCGTTCAGAAAAGTCTGGAGGGTTTTGTTTCAAGAAGTGATTAAACCATTTGTTGTAGAATGATCTTTCAGATCACTTCTCACAGAGCTGCGGAGACTGTTTAATCCCGATCCCATTTATTGTGAAGTCTTCTAAGAGCTGCAAATCCAACTTGATTCAACACTGAATGACCAAAAGAGATGTTTTTATTTTTTCCTCGTTCTGGCATCACGAATTCATAAACTTAACAATAGGAGGGACTTCGCAAGAAAATCCGTGACTTAGAAGTTTAACATACAAGTACCCTTCAAGGCATTTTCCAGTCATACTGTATACATTTGTATACAATACCCACGTTTGGAGCTTTGAAAAAAGATGGACCCTACGAATTTTGCATCGGAGCACCTTCACCAGACCTTCTCGACGAAAGACATGTGACTACGAAGCTGAATGTCGTTTGTTGTTCTTCGTGTTTTGAAAGTCCCTAACCCATATGCTAAATGTATCTAAATGTAGACAACTATTCCATACATGGAGCATCTGGGTAATGATTTGTTGCGAAACTCTGTTTTTTATTCTTTTTCTGGGATGGGACCCGGGGGCGGGTTTTACAATAGCTTCAATAACACGTATCTTCAATTGCGCCAGGGGATGGAACGCCTGAGCACAGGACCGCCCACGGTTGGGGTTGGGAAGTTTCCGCGTTTCCGGTTGGGGGGAGGGATTTTCACCTTTCAACACGTGTTTTTTTTTTTCGGTTGACAGTTGGCAAGTTTCTTGTCATCTCAAAAAAAAACAAGTTGTTTTTTTTCCAGCTTGCTTAGCAACCTTTGTGGTTGCCGTAGGAAAAACAAGTGGGATGAAAATTCGGCAATTTTGTTCCGGATGATTTTCGCCAAACAGGAGTATTCCCTGGAACAATCCTTCCAAAACATTTCAAAACAAAAGGATCATAGCGGGCACGCCGAGGATGTTTGAATTTGACTGAAACATCTGAACAAATTTCCGCACATAGATTGCAACCAGTTTTGGATACCGAAACCCATATCAAATAAGCACTAATCGTATGATAATACGTATCATCAAACTGCAATAGGTCTCGGTGTTTTCTTTGAACGGCAACGGCAGGAGGGAACAACAGCAATTTGGATGCCTATTCGCCACCCCCGGAGATGATCGAGGCTTGCAAAGAGTGATTTCTAATGGTGATTTTTTGATGTTGATACTATTGATGGTTCGTTCAGAAATCCGGCGTGACAACCAGGTGAGCTTGGTGGTCTATCCCACTCTGATAGGATCCATGTATGGTATATTCAGCTACATTTGGTTGATTTTTACGGTTTTCATGTAGGTAAATATACCAGTCCCATGGATACTATGGGACTATTTACCAAGATCTTTTACATCCCAGGTGGTTGGCCTTGGGATTTCAGCCGACTCAACATCATCAACGGCAGTGTTGAATCTAAGGGTACCCCCCCACCGTCAACCAACCGGTTGCTTGAATAAGCGGTAAGTCCCAACATTCGAATCCCTTAATAAGACCTTATTTGTTGGTGGAAACGTGGCATTGGAAGTACATGTTATACAGTTAAGTGTTTGTTTGATTTGTTTGCGTCATTCAGATGTGAATGTTGCACATATTAGGCTTGTTGGTTCAATATTATTGCACTATTTGGGCAAGTTTCAGTTTTAAGTTTATGATGTTTATTTTTCATTGTGTCTTCTTGCCCAAAACATTATTCAGCAAGTAATCAGTCACAACAACATACATACTGCAACCACACATGGCATATGTATCCATTATTTTTGATAATGATGCTTTGTAGATGTTCACTTACATATTTATATATTTATGATATATACATTATTTTATATGCACCTGTCGTTTATCCCACTTCATCGAACATTCCAAAGCCTTAAGGTGAAAAAAAACATCCTCAACCTTTTGAAGCCTCCTTTCCCACAAAAATCCATGAATGTGTGGTATATTTAGTCACATTTACCATAAAAAAGTTCAAGCATTCATGTAGATATATACATATATACATATGTATATACAAATATAAACCTTTCCTCCCCATGGATCCTTTTGGGGTCCGAACAAAAATCCAACAGCAAACATTCTGCTCCCACCTGTTGATTTGTCCAGGTCATCACAGAGAATCCTGGGGCAGAGACTAGCACAACGTCAAAGACCTGGCTAGAAGTTTCGGAGCTCAGGAAGTGTTTGTCACCAAAAAATGCTGGGTCCCTAACGACGCGATGGTAGGGAAATATATGACTCCTTTGAACCCAAGGAAACTCCATTTATAAAACCATTGATATAGGGGTGAACAGCAAGACTTCATTCGTGAACTAGTTAGGGGCCCGTTTTTGTGGAAAAACATCAGTTTTTAAAGTTGGGAGGTAGGGAGTGGGCAATTTGTAGAGAAAATCTTTGGACCAACTGATCATCTAAACGAATTCCCTTGCTCTTCCATGTGGCTCAGCACTTTTTTGAGAAGATGATCTTGTCATTTTTCTCCAGGCTGGGATGTGAAAACCTTACTCTTCCCTACTGGAGAAAAAGCTGCAGGTTTTAGGTTGAAAATTGTCCCAAGATTCACAAGGGGCATCGGTGGTGTAGAGGATACACCACCGATCTTGATAATGACTTAGGATGCTGTAGGCATGATGTGGGGGCTGCTACAGTGAACTCTATAAATCCATTGGTTTCTGGAATCGGGCATATATAAGTGGCATAACTCATACCTGTTGCACTGATTTTGTCGCAACCTGCGTCAAATGTATTTTGTCAGGTATAGTCTATAGTGCTTGCCTTCTACAGTGGCTCATAGGTAGCTACTAAGATACCTTTTTTTTGCAGGGAGATAATGCCTACAACCACTTTTTGGATCCCAATTGAATCCTCAAAAAATCAGGTAGTCAATAGGATACCTCGCACCCTCAGAATCCTCTTGAATCCTCAAACTTCACAGATTTCATTTGGCGTTTTCGCATCCAAAAAGGCGAAAGAAGACGAAACTCCGCAGAGCTCTAATAGGCAAATTAGCGGCGCAGCGGGGAGGTTCTTGGAGGATCTTCCCAGATAGCAAGTTAGTAGTTACTGTAGCATCTATGATAAGTAAACCCCCTAACTGGGGTTGGACCGGACCCTTTCCTGAAATGGCCTTTTTATGGTACATGTGGGTTACGAACTACTTACTAAATGGGATGATACTCCAAGTTAGGCAGTGGCTGCAGGAAGAGCTGGCAGCCACCAAGAAGAAGTTGTCCAAACCATCATTTAGATGGATGTTTGGATATACTAAGTATAGTTGTTAAGTTAGTTGGTGTTTTGTTTGGTTTAACATGTTTTTGTTTGAATGGTGTTGTCTTTATTTTTTTGTGAAAAGGTGGAGCTCATGGGTGTCTTTGAGCACCTTCGAATGATCGCTGTTGATTTGGAACAGTGAGGGTTCTTTATGTTTTATTGAAGATGCAGGACTCTGCTTTGGGATTCATCATCTTTCTAGGTGGTGTTTTTTAGTTTTTTCGTTCATGCCATGATCCAAGGTGTCTAAGTATTTGAACATGATTGAACTGAAGTTGTGTTAGATCCACCAACTGCAGATTTCAATAAACCAGCTTTTAAAAGCAATGTGGACCATGTCGGATCAAACCCAATCCGATGTTTTGTTTTTAGAAAGTCACAAGTTTAGTACTCCCCCGAAATTTAACATGGAACCTGAATATGATGGTTTCCAAGATGAACTTCCTTTTCTAGGGGCTTCTTTTCAGGTTCCATGTTGAATTTCGGGGGTGTAAGTGACCTCTTACTTTGGCCAGCCAAATTTTCAAAAAACACTAAGCCACATGGAAAAATCCAACCTGTCGCGGCGCGGTTTTTCAAGGACTTCGTCTCCTCAGATCAAGCGCATGAATTCAGCATCTTGGGTTCAAGAGGTGATGCCGAAACAATCAGAAACTTTCAGAGTGGACCCCCGGGATCCAGTTATAAGTAGGGTGAAATATATAACTCCTCTCTTTGTCGGCAAAAAATAACTTCAGTTGCCCAGTTCTAAGGCCGTTTATTGGGGTGAACTATATAACTACGTTTATTACCTGGATCTGGGGCCCACCTTGTTGGGCGGAAGCGCTCTGCGGACATCAAAACCCCCTCTTGAAAGTAGAAGAAAATCAATCGAACGAGAGATCAATATGCTTAGATTTGTTTTCCTCCATCATGGGACCCCATTCCATTCACCTTTTCATTTTTTGCTACCATTGACATCAAGAATCAGTCGAAGATATTTGACGATGTTTTTTCTGCTAACGTGAGGCATTTGATGATGTTTCACGGTGATATTCGCAAACTTTCCCCGAAAACTCCAGAAATCTCTGCAGGGGGGTTGTGGATGATTTTCGGCGAACCCTTGAAAGCCAACAGCATTAAGCCAAGAATACTAGAATACTTGGATGAAATGGGTAAAACTTGGAGCTAACCCAAGGAGCGCTATCACCAGAATTATTGCATTTTTAGTAGGAGATCCGTATAAACTTTATTTGCCGCTGGCGGGGAGATCCAAAACGACAGTATCTCATGGCACCGAAGTTTATTCTAGTCGGAAAAACACAGAAATTTGTTGTTTTTGTCATGTCTAAGTTTTGGTCAATTATATAAATGGCGATTCATGCAGTCTAAACAAAGGTGGAGACATGTTCTGTGAGTGTATGCTTTGTGTATGTAATTGTTGATGCAAGACATCCTGCACCAGTTGATAGGTAGTTTATCCCATGATTTAGAGGGTTTTGTACATCCCAGGTGGTGCAGTATTTCTTTCTTCAACATCAGTAGCATGACATTTCAACTTAGGGTGTAGTGATCTAAACAGCTCTGACCTCCTAGGACTCAATGATGCATTCACCAACCCAACATTGAACTGATAAACCAATGGATTTGGGGTTGGTAAACCAGCGGAATTTAGGTATTTACCGGTAAACCATTCCAAGCTTTGGGCTGACTATGTTCATGGTAGATCAATGATTTTATTGCCCAAGTTTAGAAGAGATGACATGCCTTGCAATTCTGTGTGACCTGTTTGTGGTTGTTACAGTAAGTGGCCGTTTAAATTGGTTAAGTGACCTCCAACCATCCGGGGATGAAAAGGTCACGTACCAAAATGTTCCCATGATAGTTTTCTCAGTTGTTGATTCTCATATGCTCCATGTATAGGTAAACTAACATAGCATAGCCATGGAACATGTACCCTTTGAAGATGCATTTCTTATTGGAAAAGGGAAATGTCCATTGCTATGTTTAGTTTGCCAAAGGGTATTTCCCCCACATTTTACCATAAATTTTGCCCCCCTGGGAACTAACATATCCCCTGAAAAGTCAATTTTGAAGATGATTTTCCTTTTCCCAAGGTGGGATATGTTAATTCCCTAGAGGGTATGCCAAATGTAGGCAATTTTTTCAGATAGTCCCATGGAGCATTTGGGATTGCCCAGGAAACGACAAGGAGTCGCAGGTGCGGAGAATCAGATTGTTTTTATTGAACATGTTGTGTCGTCGTTGTTGTTGTTGTTGTTGCTGCTGTTTATTCGAAGTTGGTTCTTGTTGTTGGTTGCGTTGGTTCTTGCATTTGTGCTTCGAATTACACTCCGGTATACTAACATAGCAATGTAACAT
Organism: Breviolum minutum Mf 1.05b.01; assembly: GCA_000507305.1. NCBI lineage: Eukaryota > Dinophyceae > Suessiales > Symbiodiniaceae > Breviolum > Breviolum minutum. Next base: position 16,084 of record DF239870.1, read on the forward strand.
GGACCCTTTGACGATGTATCTCCTACTAAAAATGGTGGTTTTCCATTGCTATGTTAGTTTACCGGAGGGTATTAAATACTACTACAGGAAACTACCCTCCAGGAAACTAACATATCCCACCTGGGGAAAAGGAACATCATCTTCAAATATGTCTTATCAGGGGGATATGTTAATTCCCTGGAGGGATTATATCGCCCCCAAGGTTTACTCTGGTTTTTGTACCAAACTCTCCCAGCTGGCAAAACTCCTCCTTGCAAAGGACATCTACACCCTCGAAAAAAAACGGATGGAACCTGAAAATCACTGGTTTGAAAAGGAAAATCATTTGAACCACACACCTCCATGTGTGGGTTCCATGTTAGTTTTTTGGGGGAGTAGGTGTTGGCTGGTTCTAATAGGCTTCATGTGAAAGCAAAAAATAATCTCTGAGAAAAAAGATTGTCTCAAGTTTACCAAGGTCATATGCTGTCATAACTACAGGTGTTCATTGGTGAGGAACTTCCCATTTTCCAAAGAGCTTAGTACATCGATTCCCAATTCATATCCAATTGTTTGACTCCACATTTTTGAGCTGCTCTGAAAATGGTTGGCTTTTTGATTTGGATGATTGACTATTACTAGAGATGATCATCCACTACTAGAAGGCTTTGTGAAGACCTTAGCTTTCTTTCTTTGGGGGTGTAGGTACTGGAGGGTTGCAGCAGTATCCCGATGAAAAGTAGTTCGAATTTGATTGCCGAAGGTTTGTTTTCCGTTTATTTGTTGAAGCTGCTTCTTGAAGGCTGTTCTGATATGAAACAAGTTCGACGTTTGCCTATTTGCATTTCAACCTGCAACCATAGTGAGGACCTGGGAAGACTCAGCTTTTCTATTCACATATATACAGTATACATATATATATATATATATTTATTTTATATACACTGGAAGTCCAGCCACCATTTTTGATAGGTCGGTTTACGAACCACCAATAATTTTCATAGTAAAGGTTTATTATGATCCGAAAGGAACCACCATTTTGAATATCGTGGTTGACTTCCAAGGTATATACTACGCAATTTCTCACATGTTGTTCAGCACAAGTACTAGTGACACTTAGAAATCGCTACTGCCGTTGAATGACCAAAAACACCCCCAAAAAAAAAGCAGTGTCGCCACGAAGCACTTAGCAACTTTAGTGACTGTTCCAACCTACACCGTGCCAACACAATTGCAACATCCAGTTGTTCCACGAAACAGTTGCGCAACATGAAACCCCAAAACTCGCCTTTAAACTCGCCTGGGACCTTCGCCTTTTTGTGACGCGTGACCGGAACGAAAAATCCCCACGGTGTCGCCGTCGTTTCCAAAGAAAGCGCTTTCCGAAGAAAATCTGCAGGTCAGCGCAGCCACCCACAAGACTTGCAAAAGTGGTGCGGGGTCAGGTGCGCTGCCAGGGGGGTCAGGTGGGTTTTTTTCCTCGGCAAACCACCACCTGGTGGATGAAGGGTTTGAATCCCCCGGGTGAAAAAACATGCATCCCTTCTTGGATACGTCAAGATGACGGAAGGCTTTGAAAATGAACAAGCGTTTTTCAATTTTTTGATGTGCACTAGAGAAAAATACTCAAAAACTCTGTAGTGCATACATATGTATCCTCCTAAAAGAGGAAGAAGTCTTCAACTTTCATAGGAGCAACGCTTGCACTGCCCCTTTGATTCCATTTTTTGGCACCAAAAAATGTAACTATGAACTTGGCAAACATTTTGCGCAGGGATTTTCGAATGCAGAGCTACTTTTGCCTTCGTTTTTTGGGTTGTTTTTTTTAAATCCACATTCCCTAGGAGCCAACTTAGCAGCAAATCACAATCTTTCCAGGTAGAAACCGACCAAAAAGGTTCATGTTCCATGGCTATGGTAGTTTACCAGAAGGGTACCGTACCTTAATTGTTGTTCTTAGACATTCTTTGGGCATGTTGAACGACTTTCCTTGCCAAGAAGTGATAGTGACCATACACGGAGAAAGGACCATTGTTAATATATGGAAAATGGACCCCGAATGAAGATGTATGTTCTATTGAACACGGGGATATTCCAGCGCTATGTAAGTTTACCGGATGGTGTATTTACGTAAAGATTGCAGAGACATGACTTAAGTATATCTATCTAACTATCTAGTTGTTTTTGGGGGTTGTCACCGTGTTTCTTGCTCTTCCCGTACTATTTGGGAGCTGCTTATAGTGGACAACATGAGATGAGGATGACATATAGGATATTATAGGATCACTATTTTCCTTGAGGAAAGGGTGACAACTGGTTGAGGGTATAGAACCAAGCTCCAACCAAAGTATCTCGCTTCTTATTTGCCCCGCTTCACCCATGTGAGTTTAAGGGTGGAATTCCTGTCCCAGCTGATGCTGATAAATTACCCATGATCAACAACAAATGTTCCTGCAACGAAGGGAGAGATCAAAATATTTTCTCTCGTTTCCAGAGAGAGAGAGAGAGAGTATGCTGCCATCAAAATGAACCCCAGACAAAAATTATAGGATCGATATGGGGGAGTAAGGCCTTATGCAGGGACATATCTCTGGAAACGTAATGAACAATATATACTTACATATTTCAATAATATGTAAATAATACATATATAATACATATTTACAGTACTTGTTTCAGCGGTCATATCTCTTTGGTTGGGTGATCATACCATCTTGAAGACCTAGGTCCAGCACCCGACGCCACAGTTTTTGGTGATACTACATGGAGCAAATGCTGCAATTACAAAAAGTTAATACATATTGCTTTTTGATATTATTTCACTCTCAGACACAATGCGTATATTTAGATCAGTATATTTGTATATCGAATCATATTATTTACATATCAGAAATTTTCTTTGGATCAGATTTTCTTTGCGTTAAAAAACAGTGAATCTATAGGTACTTTTTCCGGATTTTGGAATCGTGTTAGATATCCCCCCCGTGGTTGCCTCAAGGTGTTCGACATCTCCTTCAGCATTCTGATCATGGTCAACTGTGTCACGAACCTTTGTCCTGTCTTGGCAGTGACAGTCGTCAACCCGTCCACCTGCGCGTTGGGGGGGCACGAAAAAACATACTAATAACCTAGTCCTCCTTTCCCATTTCCCCGGAGTTTTTGAGGCCGCCTATGACCAGGGTGTTGGAAACCATTGGTTTTCCTTAAGAAGGTTGGCTTTTATATATATGTATATATATATATATAAACCCTTCTTTCTGAGTGGGGTGGATTTGGGGGAGGGTGGTCAGTTGACCAGCTGGTGCTTTGGAAGCTCAATTGTGGGGGGTGGTAAGGATTGGATTTTTAAAGCCGACTCCGGGAAGTCCACATAGAAATCTGCTTTGACATTGCAACATTTCGGGAGATATGTAGTTAGCAAGGTTTCTGAAGATATTAGTTGCACTTCTGGACGAGATGTAGTGACCTCGGATCTCGTTTGAAAAATAGGTTTCTACATATATATATATATAATTATATATATTTGCAATGTTCCTGACCGATAGCTATCAGCTAAGCTAAGGATGGGAATGCAAGCAGATTCACTGGTGAATGAACCTTGGTGACAAAACCCCAAGGGTTAAGATGGCGCCGTTAAGATGCCATGGGATGAATGATTTGGGAGGATATCCCATGGGATTGGGGTCCCCGGGTCAAGCCTTGGCTCTTAAACTGGGAATCCTGGATGATTTCTCAGCCCGAAGCACCCAAAGGTAGAGAAAAGTAGGCAAAATCGGCCCAGGATTTTTGTATCGGAGAAGCAATTCAGGGTGGTGAAGTAAGAATATCCCAGGTGATGTGGTCACAAAAATGCACCCGGAACACTCGGGACAGTGTTTGTTTGGGTCCATTTTCACTGGGCTGCGCAACTGTGCGGTCCCTGGGTCCCAGGATGTACTGACACTTAGGTTCGGACCAGGGACGAGGGTATCTACACTGGACACCATGATTTGGGGATACACCTGTCATTTTGGATGCATGATGATGAACATGAGCGTAATGTAAGTACAAATCTACCATCCCTAGATATGGACACATACACCTTGCCATTTCCCTTATGAAAGGAGGGATGTTGGGTACCTTTTTGACAGCCATTTCATAAGTTGGCAAAGGAGGCCCGCCATATGGCTCTCCAATCACAGTTTTCTTCAGTAAAGGGGGCAATGGATCAGGGAAAACATCTAGCCCTTGCTAGTTTTTTTTGTTCAGCCTTTGTTAGTTTGTTGTTTGCTTGCTTGGGTTTTCTAGCCTTTTGGTTGTGTCAGCCTTTTTAGCCTCCTTGTTTTTCTATTCTAGTATGTGATAGCCTGTGTTAGCCTTTGGTATGTTCTCCAAATGCGATGAGGTTTAAGAATGTTTCAGAATTATATCATCCCATAGGAATGTCTGGTATATTTATATAATTATTATATATGTAACTACAATTTGCAATAAAAAATCAACCGTTCATGTAGGTAAATATGTAACCGCCCATGGATCTTATGTGTACGCCAGTGGTCCGAAAGGTTTCGACATCTTCGAACCCTGAAACTAACAGCAAACGCTCTTTTAAAATAGCCCGGGTCCCAGAAGGAAAGGATCAAATTTCCAACTCCAACCATTTTCAGATACTTTTGCTGTTAGTTTGCTGGTAAATCTACAGACCCAAAGGATCCATGTATGGTATATTTAGCTACATTTGCTTGATTTTTATGGTACATGATTTTTATGGTAAATGTAGGTAAATATACCATACATGGATCCTATGGGAGATGGGCTGTTAAGCCACAATACGCCATGAGTCCTGCTGGATTTCACAGCTCAGGTGTATAGCACGGACGTGGAGTTGGTCACGAACATTGCAGAGAACATCCTCGTGGTGGGAGAGGGAAAAAACAAGGGGACAACGAAAAACGGAACCAAGTAACCAAGCCCTGCAAAATGGATGGAAGCCCTCGGAGTGGAGAAAGTCGCATTTTTTTTGTTGTGGATGTTTTTTTTTCAATGGAATGCCATCAATGATTGATGTGAGATGATGTGAGACTTGTTGATTCACCAACTTTGTTACAGAGTCTTGTTGTAGACCGTAGACAAATATCACGGTGTGACCACGTGTTTTTCCTTCATCGGAAGGCTTCCACATGAAATGACATTGGAAGCCAAAGATGTATGGAAAACTATTGGAAAACCATTCCTGGCCAATAGTTTGTGTTTGATTTCCCACCCCAACATCCCCCAATCAACACCATGGTTGCAAACGTGAATTCGTTTGCCTTGGGAGTAGAAGACTTACCCCACAAAAAACACAGGCCCGCCCATCCTTTCAAAGTATCAAGTTTTCTGGTATAAACCTTTCGCTGATGCCTCGCTGTAGCCAAGCAAGAAAATCATCTAGAATCGAAGTTTTTGACCCTAAAAGTCCGAATGTATTTTTTAAGTAGCCGTTTGCCCCAAGAGCATAGACAACCAGACCGTTTACAAACCCATATTTTGGCAGTGTTTCAATCCGTTTCTAGCTAGAGAATATTGAAACTTCAAACATATTATGCGGACGCTACTTGCGTATGACTTTGCATTTATCAAGTTTGATCCTTTTGTTTAACATTTTAGTCGGGCTGCTATGTGTTTGACTTCCTAAGCGGATGGATCCAACAAGTATTTTGAGATTTGTTGAGGATATATTTTGGGTTTCATGTTGGTGCGTAAGGATACTAAAGCTCAGGAAGTATTTACTTGGATCCACAAGGCAAGGATCCGTAAACAATCAACATGAGATATCATTCATGAGACCCGGACAATTTAGGATGTTCAGAAGGGAGCCACAAGCTCCGGGAGCAGAGTCTGTAAAAACAGAGTGAGGCAATTAAAACGCTCAGCTATCAGACTGATTCACCAGATACCTGCCCCACATGAGGGTATTCTCTGCGATTTCCTGCCTGCATCAACTATATAAATGGTAAATTGATTTATTTAAGTTGGTTGGTTTAATTAGTACCTCCCAATGCAGGAATCCCGTGTTTTTCTGGGGAATCCCAATAAATCCAAACCAATCCACCGCGCCCGGGCCTCGCAGTTTCTCTTCACCTTCGAAATCGCTGCGCGACTCAAAGTCTTCGGTTGCGGTGAGTATTTCAACCTCAGGACCTGCGGATTCGGGGCCGTAGGAAAGGCCGTAGGGGTCAGCTTCCCCGGCATCGTATACGGCACATATATATCATGATAACCCAGAGGATACCACCCCACCAATGGCCACCCTTCCAAAAATGGAAGGATTATCAACCACCATCATATTTACCCTCCAAGGGGTGGCATTGGAGGGGGGGAAGCCCTTTCCGATGTCCATGAATGTATGATGATATATATTGCGAAGGTTGCAGGTTTCAAGATCACGTGGGTAGTTGAGGATATTTAGTCCATTGATTTTAGTCTTAGTTGATTATGTTTATGTAGTACTGTAGTATATTGGTCTTATATATATATATATATATACAATCAAATATGATCAAATTCTAGTATTCATGATGACAACATCCTTTTTTGGCAGCAAGTTGCAATCCCTGGATCTTTTCGATTAACAGTTGGATTGCATGTTTTTTTTGTTCCGCGTTCTGGTAACGGGCCCCCCAACATCCACCCAGGGATTTGTTGGTATAGATACATACTCCTTGCAACATTCGTGAGAGAAATTGGTGCTGATTGTTCATGAACGTCATGAATGTCATGGGAAATCCCATCGATTTTTCTTGAATTTAATATAGTTTTCTTATTGATCTATGTATGGATTTTTTTGAGCAGATTCTGAAAAAAAAAAGTTCCCGTTCTTTTGGGGCCATGTTTTCCCACACAACGCACAAACGCAACTAGGACCTCGGAAGGCACCCGGTTTGGTTTTGGGAAGGGAGGTGATGGGGGCGTTCGGAAACCATGGAAAGGATATGGTTCGGTGGATATTTCGTAGTAATCTAAAGTTTCTTGCCGCGGTTGCTTGATTTTCTTCTCATGTCGCATTTGAGATAGTGAGCTCTCTTTGTTTCTCTTCTCTATATCCCTTCTTCACGGTTCTTATGAACAGGTTATCAAAGGAGTTTTTATTCAATGTATTATAATTGTATTATATATCAATCAAAGCTATTAGTGATTTGACGGAGTGTATTGCGTACCCTGGTATTTTTAAGTTCAGTCATTTGATTTTCAGTATTGATTTGATACTTTTTTTGATGATGAATATTTGATTTGATAATATTTGGATACAACGTCTGCCTACAAGACTTTCCACCATAAAAATCAATACCCCTCTATTGTTTTGCGATACTGATGTTCTTTCGATACTGATGACTTCTTTTGTGGTGTTTTACTTGCATCTCTACCCCATAGGATCCATGGGACTGGTATATTTACCTACATGAAAACGATAAAAATCAACCGTTTTCATGTAGGTAAATGTACCAGTCCCATGGATCCCATGGGTACCTGCCCAACAGGTTGGTTCAACTTTTTCGATGCAACTCCGGCGGCAAAAAAACACAAAAATTGGATCCGTACTTGGATGTTCCAGGAAGTTAGTAAATGGTTAGTAAATGGGTTATAACCCCAATATATCCCATTTATAGGTAGGTTACAACCTACTTACCATTAACTTCCTAGGACATCCAAGTATGCGATTTGGGTTCCCATTGTAAGACTGCCTCAGTGACTGACCAGAAAGCCAAGTTTATCATGGTCAATGTGACTTGGTAGTACTTCAGGGGCTGCAGTGTCATTACCATGACTAATTTACATAATGTTATATCAACTGAAGACGGTACAAAATTTCACAATTACTATATTATGTAGTTCCTGGATTGTTGCGGGCCCTTACTCAACCTCTTGAGAGTTGCTAACCATAAGAAGGGGCTTATCTTTCACTTCAATATAATGATCCAAGATCAATCCCAGCTCTTGAAGAGGGGGTTTGCAAATCAAAATCTCCCAGCTCAAATACAGGAAAGGCATTTTTGGCATGTCAAATTGCCTGGGTGTGATTTCCATTTTACATCAACAGAATCAAAAAGAAATCTCACAAGAAAAAGGTTGCATCAAGGGCTACCCACCATTGTCCCCATCAGAAAGGCCTTGTTATTTGCCTTATATAAAAGAATTTTTGCCCTGATTTCACGGTCAACCATCAGTGTTCTCATTGAGAATTTTGAGTTTGTTGGAAGAGTGGCTTTGAAAAAGAAAGACAAATAATAGAATATTCTGGATGAGTGATGGATCTGCAAAAAGGAAACGACAAACCTAGGCGGTGATTTTAAATGAAAATTGCTTTTTCCCCCAAAGAGTGGGGAATTCGGAATACGTCTTCTTTCGTTCAACTGGGTGGTTCCAGATTCCAGCATCACTTCGAAAAAATACCCACAGCTATGTATATGTATATGTATATATATATATATACTGTACCTCGTTTTTTTTTGTAATGCCCCCGGGACTTGCGAAGGGGTTTTGCTTTTTCATATCATGGATCATGCTGAATCTATAAGTTGTTTTGGGGTATGTTGTTTTTTAACACCGAGACCCGGCACAAAAGAGTGAAAGGAAATTTGGCATTTATCAACATATAAAACTTGGGACATATGTCCCCAACAATGATTAACTTTCAGTGATACAAAACGAGGTCCACCTGTGTAATGTGAAACTGAAGTTGATTACCCTCCCTGAAACTAACATAGCACCACATCTTCCAACCATCAATTTGCAGGGGCTACGTTAGTTTCAGGGAGTGTATGTGTTGCTGGACTTGTATTTATCTTGCAGCCGAAGCAAAGATTCACCTTGGTGGAGGGTCCACGAACCCACATGTCCTCCATCTTGTGTAAAAAGAGTCTTAGGCTATCATTGTGCTGGTGTCCGGTCCTATCTTTGGTGTTTTGGCAGCGATTCCAGTTTCAAAGTGCGTCAGGTTGCGGAAATTTATGAATTTGGGAAAAGGTAAGTGCTTTCACAGCATTTCACAGCTATTATATATTTTGGTATCTGTGGGAATTTCAGGGATTTCCCGGCATGTACCCTTAAAACAAATGAAAACTAAACCCTGGTTTTTAGAGAAAGCTGATGTTTTTTTTTCGGCTTGTCAGTTGTAAGATGCCTTACAACCGGAGAAAATCAATCATCCATGGTACAGTTTAAGACTATCTTGAATTGCTCCATAAAAAACGGAAGCTTATATTCTATGTCCATCCATTTTTGAAATACAACATGATATGGTGAACTTCAGTGCCCTCCTCATGTAATTTAAGGTCTTTAAAATTCAGTGGCTAGTCTGGTTGTTCGTTGCTTTGAGGTGAAACCCATAGGATCCATGTACGGTATATGTTTGATATATTTACCACCCCACCGCCTGAAACAAACACCAGACGCCCCTCAAAATAGGCCGGGCCCCAAAAGGAAACGAGAACGTATTGCAAGCATCCATTTTCAGGTGCTTTTGATGTTAGTTTCAAGGAGGTACCTATATATTTACCATTTAAAAATCAACTATTTTTATGTAGCCAAATATGGCCAGTCCCATGGATCCTATGGGAAATGGGAGCTGACTCAGCTGAGGTTGGGTCTTCCCTTTGGTGGAATTGCTGACAGGGGAAGAGTTCAGCGCAGGTTCCGGGAAACCCAGCTTCGGCTCTGGATTTTAGGGCTGGAAGAAAAATATCATGGGAATCTAAGGGTACCCTCCCCCAGAAATAAGGCCTTATTAAGGGACTATTAACCATTGATTTCCCTTAATAAGGCCTTATTAGGGCCTTATTTCTTGGGGGGTTGGCTGTGGGGGGGTACCCTTAGATTCACATAGAAATACACACTCTGGTAAACCAACATTGCAATGGAAAATCCACCCTTTGAAGATGTATAGATTGAAAATGTTGGATTTTCCTGTTGCTATGTTATGATTACCAGAGGGTATATCTTGGAACTTGGAAACTACCCCTCCAGGATGCAATCGTCACCAGCAGGATGACATGATTCTCATTTTTAGGATCGGGAATCCCTATTATTGTGACTGTTAAAAGGGGGTGGGGGGTGCCTTCTTCGAAGATATATCGAAGAATCATCATGGCTGCCACCAACTGTTGGTAACCGGTAACCCATTGAAACTCATCCGAGCCACAAGGGAGTCAGGAGTCGAGGAGGAGACATGGTTTTTAAGGAGTTCCTAGTGCTTGGTGGATCAATAGATGATAGATTCCTAGGTTCAAACAGATCGATCTGTTTGTTTCTGGTATTTTCCAGTCAAACACTGGCTGGGGTACATGGGTTCCATGAATACAACAATGTATTCTTGAGTCTATTTTTTTGAAAGTCTTCAAGGGAGTGATTCCTGCTCAAGAATTACTTACCACCACTGTTTTCCCTTATGGTAAGGGATAGGCATACCAGGCCCCCCATTGATAATGTTCTAAATACCCATCATGAGGATTCCAGGATTAAAGAAAATGGCTTGGATGACCAGATGAATTTTGCAAACGCACACCTGGCCATTGACGCAGGCATACCCCACCTACCACCCCCTGGGGTTGGTGTTTCCCCAGCCAGGCTTCCTACGGACCTTGTCGGTGTTTCGTGCCTTGAGACTGCTACGCATCGTACGAGTCATTCAGCGGATGCCCATGTTCCGGGTGACCTGGAGGTTTTGAAAAAAAGTGGCAGAAAATGGCTGGAAGTTGGCTTGGGGAGTTTTGTTGCAGGTACTCCCATAATCATGCCCATAGGATCCATGTATGGTATATTTACCTACATTTACCATAAAAATCAACCAAATGTAGGGAAATATACCATACATGGATCCTATGGGATGGAAGTGGGCCCGTGGGCCCTTGGCAGATGAGTTTCCTTTAAATTAGGGTAATTTTCCACTTCCATGATTAGGGAAAGAAGGGTACCTTTTGGATGAACCTTTTGGAAATCAGAGTTTGGATGTTGGTTGGAGAGTTTAAAAGTTTGGATGTTGGTTTGAGACACGTTAATAAAGGCAATTGTTCATTCGTTTTGAAGGATATCACTGATATCACTACAAAAAGCACAACGACAGATTTGTTTCTTTTACAGTGTTGGGAATGCTTTGATCAGATATTCATACAGCATCCTATTGACTTCCCCTTGGCAGCGAGTGAATTCCTTCAGTAAGTTTTGTGTAAAAAATCCCCCGGTGATCAACTACCCCAAGAGGCAGTCTTAACTTAAATGGCATCTGAAATGAGCCTGACCTTGGGCGAAATAGCATCAAAATCCACTAGATTCAGTATGTGCGACTCCAATTTTGTCAGGCTTGGTCCTTAAGTGTCAACCCAGAATTAGTCAAAGTGTTTTATATACAGTAGCACGGAAAGGGTTTTCCTTGTTTCGGTGGCACAAAGAGACAAAGACATCACCTGGATACCGTACAAGAATTAACATGTATGCAGAATGTATGCTGTATGCAGTTTGGAGTTGATAAATGTATGTTTTTATTTGAAAATTTGAACAGTGAACAAGACTGGGTGGTGGTTTCAAATATTTTTTATTTTCACCCCTATTTGGGGAAGATAACCCATTTTGACTCATATTTTTCAAAGGGGCTGGTTCAACCACCAACTAGAAGACCCTTACAGTTGATTGACACTTCGGGATTCATGTATTCCCAGCCTCCCTTTGAATGAAGTTTTTTTTTCTGGTCATGTACTTTTTTTGGTCGAGTTGATGCTAACCAAAAAAAAACCTCTCGACTTGCGATAGAGACCTATTAGGCGCCTTTAAAGCCCCAAATCATCTGAAAAAATCATGTGATTTTCAAGGGGGCAACAAACTGTTTGTTCGTTTTTTTTTTCGGGAGGAAGTACTCCTAGAAAACGATTTATGATGATTTATGTATGTCATAGAAAATCACCATGTTAAATGGGGCATGATATCTTGAAATGGTTGCTTTTTTCCAGGAATCATGTTCCCTTTACTTGGAGGATCATCCCAATTAGTAAGTAGATAGTAACCCCCATGTATAAGCCCTTTAGGCGATTTGGAAGAGGAATAACCCCAATTAGGGGACTCACTAACCATGGTTATTAACCATTTGCTAATTGGGATGATCCTCCAAGTAAGGAAGGTAATTTGAAGCCCAGCCCAGGAAGTGTGGTTGCTGTTGCGCGGTTTGACCAGTTCCTTGCGGACCTTGTTGTGGACTGTCATCGTGATCTTCGCTACTTGGCCCACGGCATCCAGATATAAACCAGGTTACAACTCCACAAAAAAGGGGTTATAACCCCAGGTAAACCCATTTAGAAGGCCATGTACAGTTTTTTTTTCTTTGTTATAACTCCATTTATAGCCCATTTTGCACAGTGAAAAAAATTGAGAGTGTTGGGGCGCCATGACTGAGAAATCACCAGCGCCATGACACATAGATTCGATAGGTATAGATAGATTGGATTAGGTTCGATTCGACTAAATTACATACATTAGGTTAGGTTGGATTAGATTAGATTAGATGGATAGATACATCAATAGGTTGGTGGATACTGTAGATCTAGATAGGGCGTGTGATGGGGGTTTGACTGGCTGATCATTCTTTCATTCCTTCCAAAGATTCAGGCGACATAGACGCATCCCGGTAAAGACCATCATTTTTTTGATGGGATCTTCCTGCGATTTGATCATTTCAGATTTCCGCAGTTTCTTGAGTTTACCACATTAGTCACCCAGTGACATCAGTAGAACCAACACCTTTTACAGAACCTCGTTGTGAACTCCCCCCCCCAACTGCTGAAAATGGGGGTGCGAATTTCCATACTTGGAGGATCATCCCAGTTGGTAAGTAGGATCACCCCCATTTATAAGCCGTAAAAGGGCCGTTTGGAAGGGGTCCCACAACCGTGGTTCCACTCGCGTCCGTCCTGATGATTTTTCTTCTGCGCGCTGAGGTTTTGACCTATCTCTTTGCCATTTTAGGGTGTTGGATCATCAGCGCGGAGATTCAACAACAAATTGAAAATGAAGACATGTCCAGCGAGGAGGAAAGTTGAAGGGGGGAAGAAGATGGAGGAGAGAAAATCCATTTGAGATGCTGTGTTTCTGAAGCACTCATATGATATTTCCTTTTGTCAACTTTTCAGTTTCTGTGGGGCAGATTCAAGAGAGTAGAGTCTAGACCATTGTGAATGTCAATGACCATGAATGATTTGGGTTTTGTTGCGCCTTTTTTTGGACAAGGGGATAAAGATGGATAAAAGAAGGAAGCCAATGGAGCCCCAACCACACCAAAGGTGATGCAAAGTGACCTATCCTCAACATCCCTCAATCCTTATAGTTGAGGGTCACCTTACCTCAAGGTCAAAATAGAGGGCACAAATTCTGGTAGGTTAGTAGAGGGTCCATATCAACCAAGATGTAGGGACTTGAAAGGGTCATGTTCTTACCATCCCACGAAGGTGACAAAGAATTTTTCATGCTGCATAAGTCCCATCGCTTGGAAAAAAAACTGACAGAAACTGAATCATCAAAAGTGCCCAAAAAATGACCTCATAAAGATTCATACATCCCACAAGATAGGCCCATAGACCCAAAAACATCCAAAAACCAGTTATAAATGTGGTGATTCATACTTTATGACCAGGGTTGTACACCCAGTTGCCCATGTATTTCGACCATTTACAGGGGTGACATAACTCATAACTCCATTTATAACTGGTAATTTTGGGTCCCGTCTTGCAGGTGGGAGGAAAACAAGATGCAGGTCACGCAAGCGAAACAAACAGATCGAATATACAACGGAGAGGGGTCAACAAGCCCTGGGTTGTTTCAAAGCTTGATGTATGTTCAGAAGTACACCAATGAACTGGACCTTATTACCTAATTGCCTGGTGCTTTCAGATCCGTATCTAATATGCACCTGCAGCTTCTCATCTAATATGCATCTGCAGCGTGACGACACTCTTCCCGAGAAAAATACGGAGATGACATCACAGACGTCGGGCCCGCGGAAGCGGAGCTAGGGTCTAATGCACTGTTTTGTTTGGAGTGTCTTCTTTTTCTCATAAGGAAAATGGTGGAAGCCCCTTCAAATGGCGCCCACTTAATAGTCAACCCTATATACTATATACCGTATATAGATGTATATAGTGGGTATTGGTTGGGTATATCATCCCACCATCTTCCCAATGATTTTCAGGTTTAGGCTGACATTATTAACTTTGGAGTTTAAGTAGAACTTATATAATGACTTGGGATGCAAAATGTTCAGCCTATGATTCCACAAAAACCCACCAGACATCACATTTTTGTTGGAGAGGCTCAACCTTCACTTATATACCACTGCTGGCGGGGGGGTCCCAGAGCACCATGTTCCTTACCATAGCTACAAAGCGGCCCCCTACGATCGTTATAAATGGAGTGATGTTATGTCACCCCTATAGAAATGGCTGAAAAATACATGGGTTTCACTTGGGGTTATGTAGTTATTTCCACCCCGAAAAAAACGTTGAGTGGCATGGATCCCTAGGGAAAATAACTGGTGATGAAGGAGTGGCCAATGTTGATAGCTTCCAAGTTCGGAGCTCCAACGGCGTCAGGCCGAGAACATCGCATATACCTTTCAGTACGTCAAAGGCATCGCCCCCTTGATGCAGCGCCTGAACCTGCAGAATTTATACCAAAAAACCTCGCAGAAACTCACTTTTCGGAGCTGGAAACTGGAAAGAACTACTAATTTAATTCGTTTTTCAGGTGCTTGTGATTGACCGGGTGGGAGGTTATATTTTTCGTGATTCGTTGTCCATGAATTTAATGAACATAGAAGGAACATATTCAGCTCCTGTATATAGGTCACAGGTGATATGGTGATATATGAAGTACGGGTTGGGAAGATGTATGATTTATAGACCCTTCTAAAGATCACCAAAAAGGTGGCCATGTCCAAGAGATACAGGACATTTCCCCTACATAAATCAGTACGGGGCAACTCCATCGGCCAGCTTCGCCACTGTTTTATTCCGGGATGCCCCCAGGTAGGGTTCTTTTTTTTTGTTAAACCCCCCGCACCCGAAAATTACCATGACCCCTGAAAAGGGACCATTTGAAAGATTTTGAAGGAAAGATTTTGGAAAATTAGTTTTTCATAGGGGTAGGTCAGTGCAATTTCCAGCAAGCCTTCAAAAAATCTGAGAATTGACATTGGTCCATTAATTAATTGGTTTTATAAAAATGGATGGTCGGAAATGTTTCCTTTTTGGGGATGATGAGTTTTTCAAGGGGCCACGCATGGCTGCGCTGGCTTTTTGGTTGTTGTACCGATCTCTACATCGGGGACGTTTCATGTTCGATTGTAGCAGACTTGGAGGCCATGAACATGTATCGTAGCAAGTGTTCTTTTGTCTATGGTTTTTCCTATATATAAGAATTAGAATACTTTCATACTACGGCTACGGCATTTATTTCATACTCTAAATGTGATGGGCGATTATAAAAGTTAAATTGGGTGTAAATTTTGATGTTGGTAATAAGATATTTACGGTCACAACTGTTGATGGTTTGGATTCCTGGGATCCCCGTATGAAAGGGGATTATTTCTCAAGGGCACCCCAAACCCAAACCACCCATTTACCATTATATATGGTTGAAAATGCATGTGCATTCTACATACACATCGAAAGAAGAACTGACCAACTCATATTACCTCCTGGAGGATGGCTAGAATTTTGATGGGATCCCAAAACTGTAGATTCAAGATGCAAGAATCTGAAACTAACCAGGCACGGTGGTGGGGGATAATGTTCAGGGGATAGTTGGATGTACCCCTACCAACGTACCCCTATGAAAAATCCCTATGTATGCCCTATATAGTGGGTTTTTATAGGTTATACTCCCCAAGAATCCCTAGAGAACACCAGATAAATACCATGGGTACTCTGTGGCCGGGGCACACCCAATTGTCCATTGACATGTAGAGTTTGGAAAGCTGTGATCTCTAGAACTCAGTGGTGGCCAATGTTTGAAGCACCAGAACTTGTGCGATTTTTTCTGCCCTGAAACTAACAGCTCGCACCTGAAAATCAACGGTTGGAAGATTTATTTCTTATTGAAACAGTCCCTTTTAAGGGGACATGTTAGTTTTCGTTGGCGTCTTAGTAAACAAGCTTTTCAAGTTGAAGTCTTTGTATCACTGAGCCCTTTAGAGCCCTGTAGCTCAGTAAAATGATCATAAATTCGACATGTTCCAAGTTGATAAATTCTGGGCAATTTAAAAGCGACCTCAGCCGAGGTCACCCCAAAGGGTAGTACAGTACTGGAATCCTACCCAGACTGGCCTTGATTTGAATTTGTACATCCAAAAACCCGCTTCATCCAACACCCAATTTTTGTTGTTCGAAACGAAGGTCACTTTTAAGATGAATCAATCGAGCAAACAAAAAATTCACGAGAAAGTGGGCACCTGACAGTTACTGTTTAAGTATAGTGTGAATATTTGTACTGATAGAGGTTACAACCCCAGTTACCCATTTACAAGTCCATTTATAGGGTTGACATGACATTGTAACTAGCAACCACCATGTTTTTTGGTCAAATTGCATTGCCCGACCAAGGCTCTTGATCCAATTTCTCACCTTGGATTCATGGAATTCCAAAATGGAACAAATCATAAAGTTTTTTGGCGGCAAGTTTCCCAATGGCTGGTCAACCTACCCCCCCCTAAGATACCTTACTCCCCCTAAATAAGGCCTTATTAAGGGTCTATTGACCATGTGTTTCCCTTAATAAGGCCTTATTAAACCCTTATTTCTGGAGGTGGGAGTCGAGGTTAGTTAGAGGGGGCTAAGTTGACTAGTCATGATGTCCATTGCCCCTCAAAAAAACTGGAGTTCCTGTGAAAAAGTACATATTTCTTGTTAAAAGCCTAGTGGTGGCCAGGTATCCATTTTGATTCATGTTAAGATTGCAAGAATCTATGCATACATCATGAGAATGGGTCGACCGAATCCTCAAAGAAAAGCCTTCAAAGAAACGTGGCATAAGGGGTTCAATGGTGCCATTTGCAAAAACCTCTTAAGCTTTTGATACAAAAGGACCAAAAGCCTTCACCGACTTTTGTTTTTCAGTTGGTGGGTTTGAAAAAAACAATATCAGATCAATTGATTTCAATGTGAACAATTTCATCATCATGAAGAGATCCAGGAAAATTCGACGACATGGGCCTCAACTGGTGGCCACCCCACCTGACTCAACCACTCCATTGTCAATAGGCTTTATACATGTGATTGTATATAACAGAACATGTGTCTAAAATCCAAAGAAATGCGAAAGTATGTTCTGCAACTGTTGTTGTTGTTGTTGTTGTTGTTGTTGTTGTTGTTGTTGTGGTTGAATGATCGAATTTAAGCCTTTTTTGAAATTTACCCCTCCCCGACCATACATTCAGTATATATGGGATTGTGGATGCGTTGCTAATTCAATCAAGAACTGGTCCTGATCAAGACCACCCTTTCCAGAATCAGAACAATATGATTGTTGTGCCACCGCCATGATCTAGATGTTCCAACATCAGACATTCAGACTAATACCGTCCCAATGTTTAACATGGAACCTAAAAATGATGGTTTCCAAAAGGAATTTCCTATTCCAGGGTGCCATGTTCAGGTTCCATGTTAAATCTTGGGAGGGTACGCTATGTTGGACGCGGGGGCGCAGGTATGCTCCTTGGTGTGTGGCCTATTTTTATACCTATATTGCAACTTGGACCGACCAAGAGTCTCTGGGAGTCGAGGTTTTTGTGGATTACATCGGTCCACGGAAATGTTGATTGCTTGGGTTATCTATATAATTGAAATAGAGGTTTGCATAAACAAAATCTCCCCAAACCTTTGAATTAGATACCTGAAAAGGTGTGGACGGTGACAGTTTGAATGGCCCTGCTTCTTGTGTTCTAATACGGCAGCCTGTGTTGATTGAAGTTGTTTGTTTCGGTGCACTGTGGAACCACCCCGATGGCAACGAGGGTTGTTTGCCTTTCAACCGGCATAGTACCAAGTCGCCTTTGATGGAAGATCTTCAAGCCGTGGGTGTTGGTTGGCTTGGAGAGATAACAAGCCACTACCAAGACCCACATGTACTGCACGTAATCTTCTAGGCAAATACATGCAACAACCGAACAACACACAGTTTTTAGATGTTTTTAGACTCTCAGAGTGTACAATTCTGTGCGCTATGCCGCTAGGCTTATTGGGACGTGAGGTGCATTTATGAAATTGTGATGTTGATGAAGAGTATAGGCATTGTGCGCTTTGTTTGCCCCAAATCTTCTCAGTCGCTTTTTTTCTCCGGAAAAGTATCAAAAAAAAACGACTGGATGATTTGGTGAGACTACAAGAGATTTGTTGATGATGCGCGTTTTCTTCCCTGTGGTAAACACCGGCACGATTTACCTGAAATATCCTGAAAAACACCAATGAAAAGAGGGCAAAACCCAAGTTGTTGGATTCGCAAGTGTTTGTTTCAAATTGGGGGCTACACACCCCCGAAGTTTAGCAGTTCGCCCCCTGAAAAGTTGCCGGGCCCCAATAGGAGAGGGATTGTCTTCCAACCACCATTTTTCAGGGAGGGTGCTGTAAAACTTCCAGGGTGTATCAACATTTTTGTATCTTGACTCCGGGAGATTTTTTTTGCAACTACTTTAGCAGCTACAAAAAATCCGGGTTTTTTTAGCTCCCCGAATTTTTTTCGAAAAAAAAACATCCTGCACTTTCAAGGAACGGCGGTCGTTTCATATAAAGGTAACCCCAATTTTTTGTTGTGCCAAGTGGCATTCACAAAGGTTTGGTTTAGGTTGGGATTCCCAACCCCAAAAATGCTGCAGCCGTCATGCTGGGTGACTGGAATCCTGGGGGGTGAACCCAAATATCACCCCAAATGGCGCCACAGTGAATCATGCTGCCATACCTTGTAGCTAATAGCGCCTTCAACTCCTCCTGCACTCATTCGGAGAAAAAAAACTTTGCTTGCTTAATGACGGGATTTCATGGGATTCCTCGGCAAGATAGCTGCTTTCATCATCATTTGCAGCAGCAGCAAGCAAAGGTACCAGTATCAATTTCAAATTTTGATGTGTTCTGCCAATAAATCTACCCAAAATATAGCAACGTCACACGATCTCACCCTAAATTGGTAGGGTAGTAGGGGAACCCCCCACCCCAACAAATGGCCTTATGTCGGTGAAATGTTCCCGAAAGTCTGAGAACAGACCTCTTGCTTATAGAACAAATCCAACCAACCAACCTCAATTGGTAGTTTCACTCCCATGAAACTCACCATTTTTTTAGCACCTGAAAAATGGATGGTTGGATTTCCTAGGCCTTCCTTTTTGGGTTTCGGCCTATTTTTCGGATGAGTTTTTAGGGAGTCTTGACTCAGGCAGTGGCTGTCTTTGTGCTCATGAACTTGGTTACGGCCATCATTGTAGCTCAACTGCTCATGTGGAAAAAAAACTGCTAGGTGGTGGCAACTCAAATATTTTTTATGTTCATCCCCTATTTGCGGAAGATTCCCATTTTGACGAATATTTTTCAAATGGGTTGAAACCACCAACTAGAATTGCGGTTTAAGTTGAAGTGCTTATTATCCTCTTTAATAAGATATAGCATCTGAATGCTAAGAAAAGTGTACTTACCTTTGTTGAAAACTAAGATGTCCCCTTGAAAAATTAATGGTTAGAAGATGAATTTCCTTTTGAAATGGCCACTTTTTCGGGGAGATTCGTTCATTTTTTGGGGGGTATAGGTGGTGCTTTAAAACACAAGGAGACTCTGAGCTGACCAATATTATATAATATTGTTTGTGTAAAAACCACCAGCTAGTGATTCTAGGTGGTGGCAACTCAAATATTTTGATGTTCACCCCTAAAATTGGGGAAGATGAACCCATTTTGACGAGCATATTTTTCAAATGGGTTCAAACCACCAACCAGTTATTCAATGTCATTGCTCGAATTGGATTTTTGTCACAAAGATTGTAGAATAGTTGTACATTGGGCGTGGTCTCGCCCCTAGTGAAGGTGACAAGACTATCTCTACATGTTTACCTGGAAGATGCCAACTATATAAGCATTTTGTCATTTTGTTATTTAAAGGTAGGAGATTACCCCAATATACATAATGGAAATCTCTCGTTCGGCCCATGGGTTTGCAGCGGGTTTAAAACACCTTGTTTCAAGACGTGGCAGGGGATGAGTCCTTTACAGTCATCCTAGATCTAAGTCTTTCATGTGTGCAACAGCGAGAGAAAGTAACCAAACGAAAGCCTTCAGATGCTTCAAAACATACATGAACATGAACCATTCAAATGTAAACTACCTGGAAAGTAGATGGCGCGACTCCCATGTATCAGTATATCATGGCCCCTTACGAATCGCCACCTTTTGGGAGTTGCGCCATCTACTTTCAATACGGTGTAATTTTGAATCGCAAGTAGAAATTGCTTTGAAGCATGTATAGATTTGGCTGGTCATATCATATCCTCAGTTTCCCCCAAACAAATCTGGTAAATTATGTATATATAAGATAGATATAAGTTGTGTGTTCAAGAAAACATTCCCCACCAAGAGCCAGGTTTAAACGTCCTTGGATTTCTGAGATTTCTGGTGGTATAATAACCTGAGGTTGAAACCCCCCTTAAAGAGTGAAGTTATAACTCTACTTCTAGGGGTCCAACTACCTCTTCCCCCACAAACCCATACATTCCAAGAAATTTTCCAACGACGGACCCCACGGTCCACGGACCCCGAAAAAACCTGAGTATCTAGTAGCTCTAGCAACTTACTTAGGGGTCCGTTGGGATTCGGTCCCATTCCAAATTTTTTGATGGATACATCTTCCAGGCCACAGGAAAATTTTCCATGGGAAAATCCGGAATCCCAACCTTTCTTGTCAAGGTGGAAAATGCCATGTCGGCCTCCAAGATGGATGAGAACGAAAAGCTCAAGCAGCATCTCGGCGCCGACAAAGATGAAAGCGAAAACGCTGCCCCCCCCAAAAAAAACGGAAATTTCTCACGTTACAACGTTTTTTAAAAGGGTACCTAAAATGCAGGGTGTTTCCGGAACCTTGTTTTCGGCTATTTTGGGGGGGTGTGGTTTTTACCTTACATAAGCCGTACATACAGCTTGTATACGTGAGCCTCCATTTTAGGTACCTGAAATGTTTGTTGAGTTCTTAGCTGTACATGCCAGGTGATTCAAGCCGTGACCTTTTGATTCCCTAGTTGGAGGTCACGATTCACCTCTGAAAGGGATACGAAAAAAAAGGGCACTTTGAATCACTTGGTGTAGGTCCAGGGTTATATAGGGTTACCCACCTAAACCGGTTCCCGAACCATTTCCCATATGATGAAGGGTTGGTTCACTAACCCCTATAACCCCTGGACCTATGTGTTTTGCTAAGGTTTTCTGTTTTTGTTTTTTTCAAAGACAAATCAAATTGTGTCATGGAGGCTTGTGATATTTCTTGTTGCACTTTTTTGGGGAAGGTTTGGGATCCGAACAAAACCTTTTAACGAGTTTTTTTGCGGTCGTACTTTGTACAGTATATCAGTGTACACCCTGGAAGATTAACATGGAAACCTACAAATCACCCATTTTTCAAAGAAACATGATCTTCCAAACCTCCATGATTATGTTCCATGTTAATCTTCCGGGGTGTATCTCCTAAAAAAGGAACCTAACAAATTTGGAACCTGAACATTTTTTTTCTTTGAAAAGGGGACATTAAGTCATCTTTCAAATCCTCAAACCTTGGAAAACAGTTCCACCCCCATAGTGGTAATTCTAGGATCAGGCTTTTTTTCCGAGGAATCAAAGTGAACTAAAATAGCAGAAAGATCGAGGTTTGTGCGGAAATGTCTTATCATTCACCCGTAGTCGTCCAAAGAAGTTTCGGGTGTTCCGGGTGTTTTTGAGAACCAATAGCTACCAACACATCCAAACACCTCCTTTTTGAAGTTATTGATGTGACCTAGGGGTAGCAAAAAAAAAATCTTCCACTATTGGATCCATGTTGCGGTTGTTGCATTGGAAAAAAATCCGTCCAATTGGTGCTGGAAGTTTCCCCCGCACCTTGATTTTTATTTAAAAAAGCACCTGCTTGGAATGAAGCTGTGACTAGCTGGTGGGGGGTGTCTAAAATTTCTTGAGGAGGGGTGAAAAGGAGCTACCCCATAGGATCCATGTATGGTATATTTAGCGACATTTGGTTGATTTTTATGGTAAATGTATATAGTTAAATATGCCATACATGGATCCTATGGGCTACCTTTCCTTTTCAAATTGCATCTTAGTGTTTTTTTGCTGAAGATGTCACACATGGATGGCAGGATGGAAGACTTTAAGAAGAAAGAGTTAAAGGAATTGGAGTCTCTTGGCGACACAGAAATCGATGAATGGTGCTGTTTGGTGGGCTTTTGACTTCATGATCATCCTCACACGTCATCAATGACTCAGCAATGAATGATCTAAGAAGCTTCCCATTTTTTCAGCGATGTGTAAGATCGCGCTCCCCTTCACTTTATTGCAGTCTTGTATTCATCATGAGACCTTTTGAGGACCTTAGGCAGTTCTAATCCACATTTTGTTTTATACAGCCAGCATGGTCTCATCCAAACATCGACTATCGACTTTGTATGCACCAATGCAAGTCCTGGAAGGTAGCACCCGAGCGTTTTGAGCGTTTTCCTTTGAACCAAGCAACTTATTGATGAAAAGGTACTCCGGTGGCCCCAAAGAATTAAACTAACAGCTCGTTTTTCAAAAGCAATTGGGAGACGATCCTTTTTGTTTGCCATTTGACTCATTTTCAAGGGCGGACTGTTAGTTCTAGGGAGGGTACAACACATCAACACATGTGGGTTCAATGCACGTCTTCCACCCTGGAAAATGGGTCAGGAAAAATCCACTCGAGGGTATAATTTGTTCATACTGGGACTGGGAAGGGTGTTGAAAGCCATGTTTTTTTTCGGTGTGCTCCCTTTCACTCTTGGAAAGAAACGAGAAAGATATGGTCATCCAGCAGTGGATAAGTCGACAAGCATATCATATAAATGTAACAAAAAATCACAGTATTCTGCTTGTTCCTTTCATACCGTATGGTTTTTGAGTAAAGAAATCCTACAAAAGATCCATGATCCATTTGAAGTTATCCAACACTTTTTAATGGTACAAGATTCAACTATGTAACGTATACCCTCCCTGAAACTATCAGGAAAGTCGCCACTGAAAATCAATTTTGTTGAAAGGTGAAAAGGCGTACTTTCACTGACAACCTTTCAAGTAGCTGCAGTGAATGTACTTCTACCCAAGGTGGGAATGATATTACTATACCCTTTAGGGAACTAACATATCCCATCAAAAATTCACTTTTGAAGATGATTTTCCTTTTCCCAAGGTGGGATATGTTATATAATTCCCTGGACGGTAACCATGGCATAGAATAACCCATGAATGATATAAGATATCCAAGTTGAGACGATAATATGTGTATGTACCGCCCCTGACAACTAACATATCACCCTTCAAAATGATGGTTGGAAGATGATTCATTTCTTTTTAAAATGGTCCCTTTTCAAGGGACGAATTCGTTCATTTTCGGAGGGGCACAAACAACTGCTATTAACCACCCTACCAAGGCACCTATTCTACCTAATGGATGCTGATGGAGATGGTACGTTGGATTGGGAAGAGTCACTCGGTTGTTTATTGCTAGGTGGTTGGTTTCAGAAACTGTTTACTTTCACCCCTGGGGAACTGATTCAATTTGACTAATATTTTTTTCAGATGGGTTGAAACCACCAACTAGTTTGGATATGTCCGGATCTATTGCCAGGTCAGCAAAAAAAAAACTCTGGTTGTTTTGTCAGTGAATATAGGGGATCGTGCTACCCTCTTTTGTGGGGTTTATCATATAAATAGACATTACAAGGATCCCTATTTCAAAAAAAAACGCATAATTGGAAAGTAAGACCGTTTTGTTTTTTTCCGTGGCCCAAGTGCTCGCCATGCCCCGAGGATGTTATTTTCCTCCAGCAAACAAAATGCTTTGTCTTTATGAAGGGGTGGAGATGTTTTAACCCACCATCTCTGATCGAAACAAAGAAATTAAGCCCTAGACATCCAGGGCCACCTCCTGAGAAGTCAGTTGCAACCCCAAAAACATACCCTAAACACCAAACCTGAGAAGGCATGACTGGATGTCTAGGGAAGGATGCCTATATTGTTGTCTTTTAAGCAAGTTCAGGCCATGGAGAATTTTCACACATTCCTTCCGTCATAGAAGGGGAAGGGACATCGACGTGAAGAACCGATTCCTTTTTCACATGCATTTCACTAGATCCAGATGGGTCGCCCATGGAGGGCAGGATACGGTGGAGATGGTAGGCTCTTGGAAAGAGTTCAGAAAAACATAGCAAAACTGAGAACAGCAGTCTTGTTTCTACGCACCGCATGTTTTTTTTTTTGTGAATCTAACTGTAACACGTACGTGTCAATGGATAAACACCTGGCACCATCGTTGACAGGTTTCTTTGGTACAAGATGATCAGTTTATAGTTTATAGATATGTGAAGTGTGATGTTTAAACCCCACTCATGTTATACCCGACTTTTATTTTGGTGGTCCAGTTGTCCATCCAATTGCAATAAGTTGAGTGATGGGAAACCTTCTTCGTTTTATGCCTGGTCCACCAGGGCCAGCGTTTGCCCCCCTGAGAAATTCAAGGGTTTAGAAGCTGGCCCTTAGTAAGGGAAACCAATCATACTGGGCTCTTAAGAAGGCCTTCTTTCTGAGGGGGAGTACGTTTCGGGTGAGGAGTCTGTTGACTAGCCATCATCGTTTTTTTGCTCAAATTACCTGGTCAGGAATCGCGGAACTTAACAAAACTGGGTGGTGGTTTCAAATATTTTTTGTTTTTACCCCTACTTGGGGAACTGATCCAATTTTACTATTTTTCAGATGGGTTGAAACCACCAACTAGAAAAGATTTTTGAATCGGAATCACACGTGCCCCAAATGAAAACAGGTTTCAGGATGCCTTCATGGACGAAGAGATGAGCCGGACTGACCTGTGGGTAAGTCAGATGTGTGATTCGGGTAGAATGAACAGGATGATCTTTCTTTCTTGAAAGAGCTGTAGATCTAGACTCATATAGTATATTAAAATATATGAGGCATGTTAATGTTATATCATATATTTAATATGATTTACACCACATTTGTATCACATGCACCTGTAGATGTGTTTTTTTAGATATCATTATTTCTACCTATATATCATGTGTGTGTGCAATCACATTTTTATATATATTTATGTATTTACAGTATTTATGTATGCAATAAGATCGGTAAACATATTATTGTATGTACGTCCCATGTTTTTTTTTACCATGCGTATATCCCATACATATATGTGCATGTTCACACCATATGAAAAAGACATTGATATGTGTGTTTAAGCTTATATATTTACACATTCCTTTTTTGGATACCATAAATATATGTAGATTCAGATATGATCATTTGTATCTATGTTTTATCATGTATCGCATCCATCTCTATTCCACATAGAAAAATCATTCTCACATTCATCTAGACTTCAGATTCAGGACAGATGGCTGGCATCATCCCGGGTATATTTATCCATAGGTATGTTTATTATATATATATATGGCTGTTCCGAAAATAGGGGTACCCTTAAATCATCCATTTTAACGGAAATTTCCAGTATAAACTATCCATTTTGGGGTACCGCTATTTTTGGGAAACACATATATATATATATATTGATATATATATATATATATCGGTAACCCCCCCCAAAAAAAACCTACTATTTTGCATTGTTTACTGGTATGTACACTGTTTTTGGCATATTTGCGGACCTTTTTTCTTCTGGCATTTTTGGAATGATTTTTGAGGTGGTGTTTACAAACGTTTATAAACGCTATGGATCCATAGCAGCTGATTTGGATCCAAGATCCAAGATCCAAGATTGCAGAAAAAACTTCTTGGATCCAAGGTCTGGATCCAAGATCCAAGAT